>VDFB02187770.1:0-18689 GCA_007258455.2 Sequoia sempervirens | reverse complement strand
CGGCATCCGGAATCACTTCAGAGTTCGTCAGCATCAGACGGATCAGTAATCGGATGATTTATGAGGAAGATATTAATATTTAATTATATTGATTAAATATTAATTATTTAATGTTTATAATATAAAGTTATAATTTAAAATTATAACTTAAGTGATTGCCTTGAGGGGTGCGCCATCATTAAAGGGGGGGCCAGTTTGACATTTGATTTTATATTAAAATATTCAGCTGAGGACTATTGAAATATTAAAATATTAAAATGTGAATATTTTATCAAAACCCTATTCTTGAGGAAATCGCACTTTTCAGCCTTAAGAGGATTTTGCCTTGGGTTTTGAGCCATTATGAGATTATTGATATTGAAACTGGTCAAGTTTTGTCTGAGCAAGAGACTCTAGGGTTTCGCGTTTGAATTCCTTGGGGAACGAGCCATCTCCATCGGAAAGCAATTCAGAGGGTGTGGAATACCACTTGATTTATTGCCAGCAGAGGTTTTCTCATCCAGAGGAAACTACAGAGCTTCAGAGAAATTCATATCTTCAGTTCTTTTCAGTTGTTTGCATTCAGATATCATCTATTGCCTTGGGCGCACCATATTCAGAGACTTAAGCATTAATTTGAGGAGGCCGTACCTATCATTGAAGCTGCTGACATCAGGCCGTACTGTACCAGGCCGTACCAGCTGTGTTGAGCCGTCCTTTTTCTTGCAAAGAGAAACGCCTCTCTCCTTGGCTTGATAATTTCTCCAGAGTGGCGCCCCTGTATCTGGAGTCATCTGCCATCATCAAACAGAAGGGAAAGGACTTCATTTATTGCAGCCGTACATTTCTGTACTTCTGTAGCAGCAAATACCAGGTTCTAAAAATATTGAAAATTCTTTATTTTATTCATTGCATGTTTCTGGATATCATTGTAATCAGTAGAGAAGTTTGAATAAAGATACTGGCATCGATATTCTCTCATTTCCAGAGCTATTTTATTTTTATTGAATTTATTTCAATTTATTGTCAAAATCGTACCTTTCATTTATTGCATCAAAAACACAAAATTTGCAAAACCATAAACCTTCGAAAAACCTAAAAATTAGTCAGGAGCAGGTCGGGGGAAACTAGGGTTTCTACATCTTGGAGAAAGGATTAGGGTTTTGACCATTGAAGTGGATTTTAGGGTTTTGAGAAGTCAACAGGAAGTTATAAAAGGAGGACTTTGAGCATCATTTCACATCTTTGGTCTACAGTACTGTTATGCTGCCGGTTTGGCTCTGGGTTTGCTTCAAGGAATGAAGGCCTCCTAGCTCGGGCATCGCTTCTTGTTTGCAAGACAACAACTAGTGGTGATTCAGTCTATTTTGTGAGTTGCATTTAGTTTGTGCATTGTATTCAGCTTATTGCATTGTTAGATCTGATTGGCATATTAGTGGTTTTCAGCATATTAGAGGGTTTCCAGTTTTTGCATTATTTGATACAGCAGATTCATGTTTTTAATCATAAGTCAAAAAACATCAAAAATATTGTTCTGGGTATTAGCCCATTTCCATTGCTAGGCCTAGGCGCCATACTTCTCAAGTTTGTAGATTTTTTAGAGCTTGCTGTGATTTTCTAGAGCAGATCGCCCTTTTCAAGAAGCCGTACCACTTGCTGGTTGCATTGGAATCCGTGCATAAATAATATAAGGCTGTTTGATCTGTTTTCTGTGTCTTAGTCTAGGCGCCATCATTCTTAGAGAGTATTGCATTTTGTTTCAAGTCAATCCGATGATCTATGTGAGAGTTATGAACATTTGAGGGATTTCATAGGCTGCTGATTATTCATATAAAGTGCAGATTTGTGACAAAAATCAGAATTAGGCTCTTGATCATTGAGAGTGTTATGGTTTTGGCACTTCTATCCAAGATAAGGCAAGTTCTTTATGATGTAATGCTAATCTCTCAAACTCCTAAGCTATTGGCAGGCTGATGATTCTTATTTTTGTAAACTGACAGTAGTACTGGCAGTAAATTTCAGTCTTGTTCAAATCTGGTTGTAATGCTCAATTTCATTTGAAGTTATTGTAATAATTACATCTCCGCCCTATGGTAGCTACTTTCCCACTCTGGGTTAGCAAGCACATTCTGGGTGTTGAGTATTTTCAGCTTTCAGCATTTCTTTTCGAGTATTGTACTTTGTAACACTCCGCCATATGGTCGCCCCTCACCCCATTCTGGATTGGGTAGCACATACTTGGTGTCGAGTTCCCTTTCAGCAAGTAGAGTAGAAGATCCTCTGACCATATGCTCGCCATCATCAGTGCCATTCTTGGTTAGAGTTCCTGCATAAACAATTTGATTTAGATCCTCTGACCAATGCTCACACCTTGCCCACATCGGGATCCTGGTGTACATTCTGGTTAGAGTTGCTTCAGTACGTTTTGGTTTATCTTCTAACCTTAACGGGTGCATTGATTGTAATTTGAATTTGAAAAAACAAAAAAAAATTGGCTCGGAATATTTCATTTATTATTTAAAATTTTTCACTGTTTCCGAGTTTCAGTGTTTCTGGTTTCACTTTTCACAGTAATATCTTTGAATTTTCAATTTTGATAACCAATTTAACCACGTAGCATTTTTAACAAGTGAATGAATATGAAAATAAATAATAATTTTATCAGAATAAGAAAAGAATAGATACATAAATAGGAAAAAGAAGAAGACAAAGCAACTACAGATCAGCCTGTCTATGAACAGTTGAACACATTGAATAGCAATAGTTAACTTAGCATAATCCTAAAGGACCTAAAGGCTATAAAAATTGGCATATGCAAAGTCTTTATTAATCATAAATTCATAATTCACTCGCTTGGATCTGACATGAAACTTAGACTCATGATACTCCAAATGCAAGGAAGCAACTAGGTCAGATTGAAATAAGAATTTGGGGTCTACAACTGTTACCAACCATCAATGACTAAACATTGAACAACAATTTTGAGTTTTGAGTTTTCAAATTGTTTTATTTAGCATCACCACTAATCTCCACAAGGGCATTGCCCCTGTTTAAAATCGTGGTTGAATGCCACGATTTTAAATAGGGGCAATGCCCTTGTGGAGATTACTAGTGAAAGCAACTAGGTCAGATTGAAATAAGAATTCGGGGTCTGCAACTATTACCAACCATCAATGACTAAACATTGAACAACAACAGTTTTGAGTTTTGAGTTTTCAGATTGTTTTATTTAGCATCACCACTAATCTCCACAAGGGCACTGCCCCTGTTTAAAATCATGGTTGTATGCCACGATTTTAAACAGGGGCAATGCCCTTGTGGAGATTATTGGTGATTGACATCACCAATAATCTCCACAAGGGCATTGCCCCTATTAAAATCGTGGAATACAGAGAGTATTCCACAATTTTAACCAGGGGCAATGCCCTTGTGGAGATACGTAATATTAAATAAATAAAAAAGGGAAAACCTTTCCATTAGACTATTAAAAAAAACATACCCGAGTCAGTGAGTTGATACGCACTCTTCAAGTTCAGATTGACGATTGTCAAATGTCAACGCTTCAAAGTGTTATCTGTTGTTGCCCTCTTCCTCAGTCACCTGCTAAAGTATCGTCGCCAATGTCGTCGACCATTCTTTTGTATAAGACTATAAGTATTTTTAAAAATTATTAACTTTTTTTGCCTTAGATGTGTGATTTCTAACGGGAGACGCAATTTTTAAGTTTCAAAAACGCAAGACGTTTTGAAAGTCTCCAAGCTCAAAATGGAGTCTCTGGGTGCTGGTGCGGTGTCCGAGACGCGTCTCAGAGGGGGGGAGACGCGTCTCCCAGCAACTATGCTATTTTTAGTAAGTACTAAAAATAGCAAGTGACATCCCAAAAGCTCAAACTGGAGAAATGCTGATATGCGCCGGAAATACTAAAAACCCAACACCCAAAGCTAGAACTGAGCCCCCTTATCAGAACCTCTTAGCCTACAGGAACTCTGGAATAGGCTAAAGGTGATGTCCACTACTCAGAGGCTAGGAGGGGACATTACAATCAGTTAATGCACAAATTTATTTTGAGCACTTACAGGTTTTATGGCAGTAGTTTGTGGGGGAAATTTTAGTCATGTTTCAATTATTTCTACCTTTCAGATTAAGGTGTGTTGTACCCCAAAATTAAAAATTTTGTTATACTTAGACATTTTGAAGAAATGAGTAAAATTCTTGTTAAATCAGTCAAAAAGGTCAAACTTTGCGTATGCATGTCTTGCATGAGGGGTTAAAATGCAAAATTTTCAAAATCTAACGATCTGGGTCTGCTAAGAGCAGCTTAATCAACAAAACCCAAATCTCAGTTTTTCATCCCTAAATTTTAGGAAAACTGCTATTTTTAGAAATTTTCTAAAATTAGTAACGTTTTTTGGGTTTTTCTGGGTTTCTTTGGAAATGGATACTGGCAAAACTTTCTAAAAATAGAAAGTTGGTCTGACAGGGTCCGAACTGATTTTGATTGGCTCAAAATACGTACATATCAGGCTAGTGCAGTCAGAATCTTAAAAAGATCAGTTTTGCCCTACTGGGTCTATTCTGCTTTTCAGAAGTGTATCAGGAGCTCGGAGGTCATCAATGGAGGTCAGTCGGCTGCCAGGCGACAGTTTCAGCATTCAAACTTTCAGCAGAAGGCAAGATGATAAACCAGCACGGAGAACAAAGGAGAAGTTGAAAAATGATGAAAATTTTCTAACACTGGTGACTATGGGCGCCCCAGGTGAAGAAAGGCGCCCATCTTTTTAGGGCATCAAATGTCAAAATTAGGGTTTGTGTCTCCAGTCAAACTTGCTCAGTTCTCTGTCAGCTCCGCAATGAATTCAGTGGTGCGGTTATCAGGCGATCCAGTCGTCCGGAATTCAAAGCTGAACAGGGAGATTCCAGACTAATGTCAGAAGGAGAAAATGAGAAAATATCAAAAATTGACTAAGTCTGGATAAAATGGGCGCCCCTGGTGAAGAAGGGCGCCCAAGTTTTCAAGGTCTCTATCAGATGAATTTGCAACCGAGTGTCTAACATAATCTCTTCGCAGTTAGTCTAGCTTTCCAATGAGATATCTAGCACGTTAATCGAAGGACATAGTCGCCGCATACCAAGCGCCGAACAGGGGGTCTGGCGACAGCTAAGAACAAAGATTCAGAAGCAAAAACAAAAAAGGGTTAAAAAATAATCTAACTCTGGTGAACATGGGCGCCCCCAGCCAAGATAGGCGCCCAAACTTTTGAAGGCCTTAAATTCATTGTTTGACGAAGTTCATCCCAGAGGACCCCACCTCATATCTCGTCAATTTTGCGATGAACATAACATGCAGTCGATCTGATGCCCGGAGCTCCAGATTCATAGAGATCATATGTAGAAGAGAAGTTAATGAAGAAATTTGAAGGTCATGAAAATGGCTAACTCTGAACAAAATGGGCGCCCCTGGAAGGAAAAGGCACCTATGATTTCGGAGGTTGAAATGAAGGATTTTCCCAGAGGTGCCTCCAGAACATCTTTCTCAGAATCAATCAGGCTCCGCCGTGAAACCCTCAACTCGCCTGTCGGATCAATCTACAAACGGGAAATCGGAGGCGGAGTTCAAGGTCAAAATGAAGAAAAGTTGAAAATGCCAAAATTTTGGCTGACACTGGATAAAGTGGGCGCCTCTGGTGAAGAAGGGCGCCCAACTTCTCATGCCTTAGAAAATTTTTCGGAATTTTCAAAAGTTTCAAAATTACCAGTGAAGAAGGATGGCGTCCAAATGCATTGAACAAAGATTTTAGGGTTTTGAAATAAAAGCAAAAGAAAGCAAAACCTAATTCAAGCCCTAAAGTCTATTTAACACCTCTTTTCAATGTTATTTTTGTTATTTTTGCAGGTAGCCTTCAAAGGAGAAAGTTGGAGCAGCATGTTTGAAGAATTTTCATGATCCAAGAATTCATCTTTACTGGTTTTTCATCAGATTTTTCAAATCAGCAAGCATAAACCCTTGTTTTTTCAAGTTTTTCATCCGGAAGATCAAATTTCTCAAAGGGAAGGCCAAGGTTTCCAGTTTTCAATCATCTGGGTCTTTTCTCTTCAATCTTCTGAAGGAAATTTTCAAAAACTTCACCAAGTTGCAGCAGCTGCTTTTATTTTGCATGTCAGTGAAAACATTAGTGCATTCAAATTTCAACCATTTGGGTCCTCTCCAATCAGTCTTCTGAAGAAAACCCATATCACAGTTTTTTTTTCAAGAAAAATTTCAAAACATAGGGTTGGCTGCTTTTTCGATCAACCGTCAGGGTTTTGCAAATCTAATCAACTGGGTCCATTTCTAATCTTGTTCTAAACAAAACCCAGGTGCCAGCTTTTTTGGGAAAAATTGAAGAAATTAGGGTTTGTTGCTTTTTCAGGGAACATTCAAAATTTTCAAAAACGGACGATCTGGGTTGTCTTGTATCGAAATTCTGAGCAAAACCCATATCTCAAAAACATTTCCCAAAAATTTGTCCGTTGGAGCAAGAAAATCAGCATTCTAAAAATAGAGATCGCTCAAAACTTGTCAGAACCAAGGCGAGTTTACAGTCATTCTTCAAGTTTTCTGAAATGGAGTACACTCCTAATGTTTTCAAGACCGAATCAGCTCTTTATCATGATTACATCAAAACCGCTGAGGCAGACTTGCATCATATCAAGCCGGTGTTCGATCTACATGCTTTGGAGAACGCAGACAACACTTCAATCAAGAACCTAGGACATTCTGGACTCCTCGCAGCAGTGTCAATTCCTATATCAGTTCAGAGTCTTGAATTCGTAATCGCTTGCATTAAGTTTTACAACCCGGCTACCAGGGAGATCCAGTCAGCAGATGGCAAATTGATTTGCAGTCTAAAGCCTGATATGATCAAGAAGTGTTTTTCCATTCCCCCATGGCCTGAAAGCGTTACTCTCTCAAAGGGTGAATGCGAAAGGATATGGAATATGCACAAAGACAAATACAGCAAGAAGATTGCACAGATGTGGATGAAGGAAAAACATAAGACATTGCCAAAGAATGTCGGGCTTGAGGAAGTGCAAGATCAGTTTCAGAGTGTTGTTCACAGTTGCAGTCCAGTTGGCGGAAGGATAGGCCATATTTCAGTGATGTCAACAAAGTTCGAGAAAGCGGCCAATGAGGTCGAAGATTTCCTGAGATCTATCGCAGATGCTGAAGATATTCTAGAAAAGCGGTGTTTTGCTATTGAGGGCATAGATGCACCGAACCGGGACACATTTCTAATTTCCTAGCGGATGTGATCGAGCTTTAAAGCAGCTTTCTTCTAGAAGCTTTCTTTCCCACTTTCTTTCTATTCTTGGAATGATCCTTATCCATTCTTTGAGAAGAGAAAGAAGATAAGATGTAATAGTTGGCGTTTCCCGCTTTTTCTGCTTTATAGGGTTTTAGATGTTATCTTCTTTCTACATTTAGTAATAAAGCTTGCTTGCTGAGCGAGCCCTAGATTGAGAAAGCAAGGAGATTTTAGGGTTCCCTGCTCCTCTGCTTCTCTATAAATAAGAGCCTTTGCTCATTTAGTTTTTTGAACCGTGCTAGTGAGAACAAAATGCTAAGCCTATTGTGCCTTCTATTTGTTACTCAAGTATTGTTCAAATTGTGTTGTGATAGCAAATTGTTGAGCCTCTTTAACCAACAAGGAGTTAATGTGATTGTTGTTTCTATTGTGTGAAGAGCAAGATTGCAAGCCTCTTTAGCTGCAATTTCTTGTTCTAGGCATGTTAGAAGTGAGCTTGATCTAGAGATTTGAGTAATAAAATCACGAGCCTCCTTTGCCTGGATATAAAATCTCAAGTTTCTGTTATTTATGTTTTACTTTCATGATCTTGATTTCAACTCGAATTGAAGTGTGTAGGTGTTTGTTGAGAGATGGTTCATTGAAGTATTCTGTCAGAAATCTACCTTGTTAATTTCTAGCTTCTCTCGCTCTGCATATTACTTGAGAGGTTAGGAACATCTTTAGTTTAAGTTAGTCATAGTTGAAGGTCTTAAAACAAAAAATCTCAGCTGCGGCGTTTGTGTTTAATAAACCTTGTGCTCGAAGCTGATCAAAAAGATAGGCAACCTAGTTCTAGTTTAATTCCTTTCAAACACCATCAGCAAGAGGGAGCTTCCCCTCCTAATTTGAAGAGCAGTTTATCTGTGCATTGCTGTCCGTTTCAAATACGCATACCAAAAGTGCGAATTTAAACGCCAACAGTTTTCTGGCGCCCACCGTGGGGCACGAGGCATTGAACAACAAAGAAAGCTTAGGATTTATGTCATGGGTATGACTATCTGACGTCCTACTGCTCTAGTTGAACAACCTAATCTTACACCTCCAGTTATTCAGCCGCATTTGCAGATAATTGAAGGAGAGCAAGTAGACATTATCAACAGCCTAAGGAGTTTCATCTTTGAGAAGAAGGAGACCCCCGCTCAGTGGAGAAACGCTGATGTTATTCTAGACAAAGAGGAAGAGAAAGCCGATATTGCAGCCGAAAGACCTGTCTTGCCACCACCCACGTGGGACTAGACAATCCTGGCGTACATAGTCTATACAAGGAGGAGAACAAGAACAAATCCACTCTTCCAAGAAGTTGATCCTTTCCTTCCACAGACACATCCTACAGAAGTTGGAGAGTCATCCAACACAGTTCCTGAATCCAACACAGTTCCTAAGTTCAACGCAGTACCTGTGTTCAAGGAAGAAGAACCCGAAGCAATGGGTGACAACAACAACAACGATGAGAACAACAACCACAATCGCAATCGGAGAAGAGGTCCCCCACTACCTTGGGGTGATCATATCGGACCTTTGGCCTTAGGAGCAAATCATGAATTGCCTAAGGGGTCAAGGAAGCACTTTCCACATTTCCAAGGTGATGGGAGTCAACATCCCAACGATCATCTTTCAGCCTTTTCAACGACTTGCGCTGTTTTGCATGTAGCTCATGAAGATATTGTTGTATGTCTCTTTGTTGAGACTCTCGTGGGAGCTGCTGCCGAATGGTTTAATCACTTGGAACTTGGTTGCATAAACAACTGGAATACTATGACCGAGAAGTTCCTTGCGAGGTTCAAGCCAGCTGAAGATAGCCACCAGTTATTCGCTCAGCTTTCAAATTCAAAGGAGGACAATGAACCAATGAGGGAGTTCATGGCAAGGTTCAACCGCCTGGTCACTCGTCTCTCATATACACTCAATCCATCGCTTGAGATCCTATTGAGCAGTTTTGTCAACGCACTTCCATCAGAGATAGCTTTTATCTTGAGATTGGCCCACGACATAGAACTGGGAGAAGCACAACAAGGTGCCATAGAAATTGAAGACAACATGATCACTTCAGGAAAGATCAGAGGGGATGCTATTAGGCCTTCGGTTCAAAGTTCCGCCGATCCGTTACTTCAAAGGGTTGCTAATGAAGTGACTATTCTCAAGAGGCAATTTCCACTCCAGCCTACGCCTCTTGCTCAAGTTGCACCACCACCTGCTTTACCGGCGTTGCAATCATATCAAGCACCACAGCAACCTTATCAACCTCAGCAGCCATACCAGCCGAAGAGAAATAACTTTCAGCCTTACAACAATTACAGGCCGCAAGGGCCACCTCCACCAAGGCAAGCGGCTAACAATACACAAAATGCTGTGTTTTGCTCTTTTCATGATTCCACTTAACATACCGGCACCTCTTGCCCCGAAAATGTCAAAATGAACAAGATAATGGGATATGCCGAAGCTGCACCTACACCAGGTTTCGTTCCAACTCCAAGTTCGAATGTTGTCTTACCTCAATCGGACAACTTCGATGGCGACTCCGCAACGGGCTACTTTGAAAGTGAACCCGATTTTGAAGATCAAGAAGAAGATATTCGTCAGTACTCTCTTGCAGTAAATCCTGAGAATCATACGACTTTTGTGTTTACCAAAGCTCAACATCTCAGGGCACACAAAGAAGAGGAAGAAGAGAGACTGAAAGTATCAAAAGACAAAGAAAAAGGAAAAGAAGTAGCTTCTACTTCAAATGTTAAGTCTTCTCAAGAGACCATAAAAGCAGTTGTTGAAGACGCGCCTTCAGCAAATTTTGATATTGTAGATTCTTTAATGAAGAACAAAGTGCAGATTTCTCAGTTAGAGTATATCCAAGATCATCCAGAGCAAGTGGAGCGACTTCTCAAATTCATGAAGAAAGGACCTGCCAAGCAGCCCACATTGCTCAAATCATGCGTTCCGGCGGAAGACAAGCCTAAGCCCTTCTATATTTCTCTGTATAGAGGGGGTTACAAATTGAGCAATTGTATCATCGACTCCGGAGCTTCAGACAACGTCATGCCTCTGCAAGTGATGAACGCTCTAGGACTTTCGTGCACCAAGACAAGGGACAAATGTTACTCACTAGAGTCCAATTCAATGCCGTTAGTCGGACAATTAAAGGATGCTCAAGTGAGGTTGGCGGCTTGTCCTGAAAAGAAAATCATGATGACCATCCTCGTAGCTGACATTCCATTGAGCTATGTGTTGTGACCTTTTTCACGCATCGCCCCATTGCAAATGGGGACCCCCCTAATTTTTGTGTCGTTTCGAACTTTTGGCTTGATTTTAGTTTGTTGTCTCTCTTTTTCTAATGTCTGCCTTTCCAGGATTTCCCCGCCATTGAGCTCAAACGTGAAATTTTGGCCAAGTCTGAAAATTAGGGTTTCATCTTTCCTGGTCAGTCCAAGGTCGAACGAAGTGAATGAATTGAAAATTGAGATTAACATTGATGTTAGCATGCTCCCAGCAGGTTCTCAGCTAAATTTCATCTAATTCTGGGTACTTACTATTTTTAGTAAGTGTGCAATTCCAGGCAATCCGTCATCATTTTTGAGAATCCGACAGTCACACTGCATTCGGAGCAGATCAGGCTGCTCACGTGCAAAATTTGAGCTGAAACAGACAACTTTCTATTTTTAGTAGTCCAGCTTCCGGGACAAATTTCAGGGGCTTAAACGCAGAGTTTTTCTTTGCGTGTCTGGATATTCCTTCTGGGTTTTTCGAGACCTTCGCAACGGTATAACATGCAAAACGAGACAACTTTCAGAATTCAGTCTTCCGAGGCTATTTTTAGGGTTTGCATGTCAGGGTTTCTTTTGCATGTCGGATGATTCTTTATGGGTTTTTTGAGAGCTACGCGATGGTGTGACATGCAAATGGAGATGACCACTCAGTAAGGAACTTACTATTTTTAGCAGGTGCGTCCCGACAGCCGCTTCCCAGCAATTCAGAATCACGAGCTGATCGCAATGCAACAGAAACAAAGACAAACATAGATCATTTGATACGCATGCAAAGCAAATTAGGGTTTCCAGCTTCGGAGCCTGAAAAGAGGGGTAAAAAGGCAGAATTTTCGAAAACCGGTGTAAACCACCGCGATCAGCATCCTTCAAGCTATCTGCTGGTAAAATTTCAAGTCAAACGGAGCACTTACTATTTATAGTAAGTCATTTTGGAAACAGGCTAAAAATAGCAAGTCAGGTGCATGCGCCGATGTCAGCAGGCAGGTCACGTGGTGAGGAGCACCTCTTTCAAATTTCAAGTCAATCGGAGCAATGGAACTATCAGAAGCAAGCAGTTACTATTTATAGCAAATCACCTTCAAAAATGATCTAAAAATAGCAGGCCGACTAAAAATAGCAGTGTCAACAGGGTAGCGAGGTCGCAAGGATGCAGTGTTTGAAATTTCAAATCGTTCTGAGCTTCAGAGATGCCAAAATCAGAGGGCTTACTATAAATAGCAGGGCATGGATAAACTGGCGAAAACGAGGAAAACGTGGCTAAGTCTGGAACTTCATCCTGCAGCCATGGCAAAATGCGCCCAAGTTGATGGAGAAGTGATAAAAATTTCTAAATGTGAAAGCTCGTCCTGCTCACCATGTGAAATGCGCCAAAGTTCAGGAAAGTCAAAGAAAGTCAACACTTTTCATCCTCCTGCCTAGCTCAAATGCGCCCAAGGGAAATTGGAGAAAGCATTCTAAGGAAAAATTTCGTCCTGCTCAAGGGGTAAAATGCGCCCATCCTTCATCAAGGCCAAAATGGGCCCAAAATGCAAAAGGTCAAAGAAAGTCAACAATTTTCATCCAGTAGCTAGGCCAAAATGCGCCCACCTTGAGAGTTGAATAGCAAAAAAAATTCTAAGTGTTGAACTTGTCCTTCACCCCCCCCAAAATGCGCCCATCCTGCAGCTAGGCTAAAATGTGCCCAAGAAGGAGATAAGTCAAAGGAGTCAACAATTTTCATCTTCACCTACATGGAAATGCGCCCAAAACAAGCCATGTCAAGACAAAAATGAAGAAGGTGAAGAGTCACAAGATGGCGTTTGAAAAGTTTATCCTTCTCCCCCTCTCAAATGTGCTCAAGCTGGTCAACAAGTCAACAAATCTTCATCCTTCTTGCATGGGAAAATGCGCCCAAATGGGGCCATGTGAAGACAAGAGTTGAGGGCGTTGAAAAGTCAAGTCCCTTATGACATCAAAAATGCGCCCAAGTGCATGAAGTGTGAAATGAAATTACTAAAGGCGTTGGAAGGGTAAAATAAAGTGTTGCTAGGCGTTGAAAATGCCAAGTGAGGGATGAATAAGCTAAGGCGTGGTTAATATTCCTCTTGAAGTGAGATATGCACCTAAGGTAAAGTGTAAAAGGTGGATGGATTTAAAGAGTGCCAAGGCGTTGAAAATTCTTAATTTCCTCTTGAAGTGAGAAATGCGCCCAAGGGGTGATGAAGAATATGCAAGGCGTTGAGAAAATTCTTCATGCCACATGAAATGCGCCTAAAATGCATGAAGTTTGAAGTAAGACAAATAAAATATGCTAGGCGTGGATGTGAAATATCCTTCTCCAAGTGTCATATGCGCCTAAGTGTCCAAGGTGTTGAGTAGAAAATAATATGTTGGGCGTGGGAATTTTAAAATGAAAATGTCCCTCATAGAATATAAAATGCGCCCAAGGCATTTTAAAAGAAATTTCTCCAAGGCAAAGTAAATCTTGCTCACCGCAGGCAGAGTGATTGAAGGTGAATAAAAATTTCTAAGAAAAAATTCAAAATGCAAAGTGATTCAAAATTTTTCTAAGGCACAAAATTTTCTTCCTTAAGAAAATACGCCTGGGCTTGGAGGATGATAAAAATTTTCCTAGAGCACGAGCAATTTGCCAGTGATGAAGTCAGATGATGCCTGCTACACAGGGTCAACGAAATTTTCAAGTCAGAGCAACAAAATTCTCAGAGGGGATGAAGAAATGAAATAAAATTGATGAAAGAATATTTTCTAAGGTTCAAAATTCAAGAAAATTAAATGAACCCGTTCGTTGGGTACCCATGGATTCGACACATTCTGAAGAAAATTCTCTTCTGGGTATTGAAGATCTTCAACAGGGAATGGATTTTAAAGTCTTCCGTGCTTCGCCAAGCCTTCAGGATGGATATTTTTGATGGGCACTGGGTTGATGAGTTTCCTAAGGGAAATTTGAAATTTTTTCTAAGGCAAGGAATAAATGATGTTGTTGAAGATAAAATGCCTTGGCAGATAAATTTGAAGGTGATCGCCTAGATGATTTTTGATCAAATTCCTGATGAATGGATTTTTCTCGAGCCTGAGTTGGATGAAATATCAGAATGAAGTGTGCCAGGCAGAATGCAAGATGAGTTGCAAATTTGGCTAAGGCATGAAGAATTTGAACGTGAAGTTGGCTAGTGAAGACGACGAACGCTTGGAAGTTAGAGCGTGAAAATCCTGGTAAGTTGAGTTTATATTATGAAGTGTTCTAATACCCTTCTCCTTGCTTATTTTGCAGGAGGAACGTCGAGACCAAGCGGTGATGACTTAGAATGATGAAGCAAGTGATTCAAGACGACATCTCAACCTCGAAGGAAGAAAGTTGCAAGAAAATGGCTAAGTGTTGAGACTTAGTATAACTCAAGTGACAAAGAGTGGAAACCCAAGCAATTCAAAGTTGAAGAACGTCAAGAAGAAGATCGAGAACAGTGTGAACGCGTCTACAAACTGGAATCTTCTAGAAGATGGTGGCCATTAATGGCTCATTTATTACCCCACTCCTCTTGGTGGCGGTTTTTAGGGCGAATCTTGTTTAGGGCTGAGGTGGCACAATCCTGGCCATCCAGCCGATTGTAATCTGAGCCGTCTGTTGGACTTGGCCAACTATAAAAGGGGGAGTCCCCCTCATTTGTATCTCATTAGACATAGAGGTAGAAGTTAGACAGTAGAGAGTAGAGGGACAACTTAGAAGTAGCTTAGTATAGATTGATAGTGTAGTTTGAAGAAGAGGGAAAGTTTTCCCTTTGAAAACTTTGTAAGAAATTGTTGTGAACACTCTCTCAATAAAAGAGTTTTTCATTGATGGTGAATTTCGTCTTTGTTGTGAGTAGCTAGCAAGGTTTCTTCGTCCTTCCGATTCAAATGGTAGCGTAAAATAGTTCAAAGTAGTATAATTTTCATTCCATGCAAGTAGATGTTAGCTGTGGAATGTGGTGTTTGATCTAAGCAACTTCGTCTATCCATACCACTAGTGTATTTGTTGATGGTGAATGCGCCTTGTGTGGTCAACTGGAATATCATGTACTTAATTTCGATCATGATTTGTATGTCTATATGCGTCGTTGTGATGGTATTTTCATGCTAAGTTGTGATCTGAACACCTTGAGCTACTCCTTTGAAGATTGCACCGGTTCTGTGGAGGCTGTCCGAAGTGAGGCAAAGCAGAGCCTGGTTGAAGTTTGCTGAAGCTGAGCTCCATATCCCACACTTAGAGTAGATTTAGACTCTCTTAACCCTACACCATTTCAATTCAGTACTTTCTGGTTAGAATAGGAAACCCGCGCTTCATAGACAAATCTTTCGAGCATTTGAATTCCTTTCTCCGCTGCCGAACAATTCCGTAAGTCCCCTTGAAATACCAGCAAATCACATCGAGCCAACTGATTCTATTCGCACTAAAGGAACCTTGGAGTTGAATGCACGAACTTTCTTGCAATCTTAGCGTGCGGAATACTTTGATCAAGAGAGGATAGGGTAGCCATTGGCGACTTTATTCTGCGTTGGTGCGGTCACGAAAAACACATCAACACTATGGGATGCTATTAAGCAGAAGCTTTTGCAAGGACCTCAGTGGAGAGATTCAAATGGGTTGGTCTTCTACGAACATTCCATTAAAGAATGGAACTTTCAAGCTAGAACCAGAGCCCAAATCCCGATTTGCGGTCGTGAAGTCTCAAGATCCTCAAGCTCAAGTTTTATATCAAGAAACAGGTCTTGGTACTCACCCCATGCTATAAAAGATTCCTGAAGAAAGTCAAGAGATCACGTGCATCGTGGAGAAATCAGCAGAAGATCCTAAGCTGTGGACTTTGCAGTTCGATGGTAGTTGTTCCATTGCTAGTTCGAGAGCAGGAGTTGTAATAAGTTCTCCTGAAGGACAATTGTATCCATTTGCATACCGCTTGCAATTTGAATGTACCAACAACACAGCAGAATATGAGGCACTTTTACTAGGTCTCAGAGATGCAAAGGACATGGGTATCAAATATCTTAGGGTCGAAGGCGATGCAGAGCTTGTTGTGAAGCAAGTTAGAGATCAATTCAAAGTGAAAGCAGATCGTCTTCGACACCATAGAAATAGGGTGTGGAATGCAATAGATTGGTCAGAAGCTTTTGATATCAAGTACATTCCACGTCTAGAAAATAGCAAAGCAGATGCCCTCGCGGTATCAGCTTCACTTTTCATGCGACATTCTGACTTCCGTCAGAATGCATTTGCTATTGAGTTAATCTACAGGCCAGCTGTACCTGACAACTATGATAATTGGCAAGTCTTTAACGATGATGAACACATTAAGGAGTTTCTTGTTATGGGAGATAATTTCAAAGAATTGTTCTTCGAGGGCAGTTCATCTACTCACAGAGAAGCAGTAACAGAAGTCTCCAATGCGCCAAAGATTGCTGAAGACAAAGAAAGTTCAGAAGAGCCTGATACCAGCATTATCCAGTTGAAAGGAAATAAAATTCCCAAGGGTTTAGTTTCCTTGGAGAATATTTTTGACAGGCATGACAGATACATACAAGATCAGAGAAACTCAAGCGCAAGAACCTCTGCCGAATATCAACAAATCAATATTGGAACAGTTGACAAGCCTAGGCTTGTTAATCTGGGTACATGTTGTACGGCAGAGGAAAGCGAGAGGTTCATCTCTTTGTTCAAGCAATACCGAGATGTCTTCGCCTAGTCATATGAACATTTGAAAGTCTTTACACCAAGAGAGTTGTCTCACACGATTCCTCTTCAACCTGAACCGAAGCCCTTCAAGCAAAAGCAAAGACACTACAATCCGCGGATTCAAGATACCATCTACACGAAGTTCCAGAAGATGGTGAATGCAAAGATCATCTTTTCGATTCATCATTCTACCTGAGTGTCAAATATAGTTCCTATGTGCAAGAAGAACAGAGAAATCAGAATTTGCGTCGATTTCAGGAACTTAAATCAATCATCGCTCAAGGATAATTATCCTTTGCCGATCATGGAGCACACATTGTAGACGGTTACCGGTTCAGAGATGCTGTCCTTATTGGATGGCTTTTCTGGTTATAATTAAATTGCAGTAGTTGAAGAAGATCAATTCAAGACAACATTCACAACCCCATGGGGTACATTTGCATATGAAAGAATGCCCTTCGGCCTCATCAATGTCGGTGCTACATTTCAAAGAGCCATGGATTTGGCATTTGGGGATTTGAAGAATAAAGTAATTGTTGTCTATCTAGACAACCTCACTGTTTTCTCGAAGATACGAGAAGATCATTTTTCACATCTAGGGAAGTGTAATGTCCCCAAAAATTGGACAAACTGACTTAATTATTTAATATTCCCTAAGTCTTAGGTTGTTTTCAAAGAGGGATATTAAATAATTAATAAATCAAGTTAAAGTGACCCAGTGAAATATTTATCAAAAAGGAACTTTATAAGTCACTTTCTTTTGGTTATAAATGTGACTTTGAGAAATATTTAATAAAAAATTACTTTATTAAAGTCACTCGAATTTTTGAAGGGAAGATTACAAAAGAGCAAAAATGAGAGTTCATTCGCACTTTTGAGATTATTATTCTTCTCTCTTCACGGGAAAGCTCAAGGGCTCCTTCTGGCGGGTTTCAGACCTTGGCCTTCCAGTTTCGTCAGTGGAAACAATCTGACCTAGCTGGAGATTTGTTCCAGATTTTGTGATTTTGTTAACACAGCCAGTATAGCTTCTTGGGAACAATTTTTGGGAAGTATTTCTGGAAGTTTGAAGGCGTTTCAATGTAATAAACCCCAGGCGCACTTAACTCAGCCACGAAATTCCATATATGGGTCGTTTTTAAAAGAATATGGATAAAGAATAGAGAGGGGCGAATGTGTGAGGAAGGGCGACTCCTGTATTAGCTTGATTTTGGGTCTTGGATGCTTTTGGAGATCTGGGAAAGATGTATTTGCATTATTGCTGCTTAGGCGCCACCCCCCCCCCCCTGAACAGAGAAAGAACGAGTGTCAAGGCGAAGTTTAGTTGCTGTTCGCACATACTCGTCATTTTTGAAGACAGTCCATGTATTCTCGGGTATTTCTGAGGACGTGATTCTCATCCCCAAGCTGGAATCGACTTATTTCTCCAGGTCTGAGTAATTTCGCCTGCCATATTTTGTAGTTTGTGTGCTCTTAGTGTGACATAACTAAACCTAAGTGGCCACAGTTGTATTTCTGTCTTTGAATGCCCAGAAAATAATATATCTATTGCTGTTACTATCCATATATTAATGTTCTATAATCAGCTCAGTCGTGTAAAACCTTGGAATTGAATGAACTCACAGTGCTGTCATGTAATGTGCAAGAGTCTCTCATAGTCCCTTAGGGATTTTAAGGCTAACGGTTACCAACATGAGCTCTGTTCTCAATCTTGCTTGGCATCAGTCCTTGTGAGTGGGGTGTCTTGTAAATGCATTTGAATTTATTCTGGATCTGCTCACATTATGTATACTTTCTACTGCCAATAGCTTAATCTGTAGCAGCTGAGTTTCACGTATGATTACATGTGTGCCTTGATGATATGTATGACAACTATAATGTTCAGAAATGCGCTACCAGCAGATGTACTTGACCTTAGTTATAACTGCAGAAATTTTGTGTTTGAATTAAGAGCCTTCAGAATTGAAATGGTGTTGTTAGTTCTGTAGCAGATATAGTCTTCTTGATGAAATGATGTAATGCTCCACTATTTGAAATGTGATGAAGATTTGTTGTTGCTAACGAAGTCTTATTTCATCAACGCAATTTATTGGATGGTCACAACTGTATGCATTAGACTACATCTATTTGTTTAAACACAGCCTATCAAATCCATTCGTTTGCAATATTAAGGAATCTGGAAAAATTATCGTCAATATAGCAAGGGACATCTCAGGAAGGTTTTTGAGAGATGCAGATACCACAAAATATCGCTAAATCCCAAAAAGTCTATCTTCGCGGTGACGGAAGGCAAGTTGCTTGGCCACATCATCTCCAAGGAGGGAACTCAAATTGACCCAAGCTAGGTCGAAGGTATTAGAAGTTTGTCTCTTCCAACAAGCAAAACAGGGGTACACTCTTTCTTTGGTAAGGTAAATT
>VDFB02187769.1:0-31407 GCA_007258455.2 Sequoia sempervirens | reverse complement strand
CATCTAAATTTCTTCATAAATGTATTCAAAACTCTATATTATTAGACTCAAAAATGCAAACAACCTACTTATTGAAAGAAGTTTAATAATTACTCCACACTTGTATGAATAGAACTTGGAATTTTCTTTATCGTTCCACACAACTTACTTCCTTTATAACTATTTATTGGAAAGGGCTGCAAAAGAGTCAAATTATTCCAGATTTATTTGAGAAAAAATATTTTATCATTGTACTTTACAACTATTTATTGGAAAAGGCTGCCAAAGAGTCAAATTATTCCTAGTTCTCCACAATTCCATGAATTACTTTATTCTTCCACACAACTGGCTTCCTTGGAAAGAACTGAAATTATCTCACTTTAAATTCTATTTATTCCCTGGACCACAGCATTTTTTCTTCCACATTACCAGCATCGACATCATTACCAAACCACTTTTCCCCACTCGCTCTTCTAGAATTATTCCTTGTCTGTGTAACTTCTGTCATTCTTGGTTTTAAACTCAACTCTCCTCAATAATATTGTACGTTGATAATGCTTTGTTGTAAGTTATTCCAAACTTGAGGTTCAAATTATTCCAAAAATTACTTTATCGTTGCAGTTTTCCCCACAAATTCTCGTTCATTCATCTATAAGTATCCCTTCTCTCATTCTTGGTTTTCAACACAACTCTCCTGATCAATAACAATTCTCAACTGTTTTGATCTGAGAATGGGGCGTTCTAAGTTGTTAAAGTGGTGTTGTGGGTTGATAGTGAAGTGTTGTAAGCGGGGATTTAAGTGTTGCTGTAGTCGTGTATGTTTCAACATTCTAACGGCCGTTTTCTCGCCGCCTCTACCATTTGCTATGAATTACAATGTAAAAGTAAGAATTTTTATACTTTGCTCTGCCTTGAATTTTTATACTAACATCATCTGGATTAAGTTACTGAATTCATATAGGAAAATGTGTTGTGGAACTCCTTTGCAGGGCACGCAATTCTGGATACGCTTGCTTCTCACAGCCGGGAAAGCCGGGAAGTATATATTCCTTATATAATGCCGACACGTCAGGACAGACTGGTGTTTGTGGGTGTTGTTAGGAGTGAATTAAAGTTTAAATATTAGTACAATTAGTACTACTCAGAACTGAATCAAAGCTTAAATATTAGTAAAATAGTTAACGTCTGAGTTTAATCTTGTTCTGGTGTTTTTCCTTCATAAAATGAAGCTTTCTGATCAAGATTCATGAAAGAAGAGTCACATAGAAAGAAAATTGAAAACGTGTTAATTGATGTTTTCTTTGGTCTCTTAGACCGTTTGGCCTGTGGATGTTATTAAAATTCCTTCATTTCATTTCAATGCATTTTGTGTTTGACATTTCCTTTTCACAAGACTTTAATTTGCATTTACTTCAAATATGGCGAATGTTTTGATGTTGTCATTATCAACTATTACATTACCAAAATGTAATTGGATCTAAGATTTAGATGTTTAATTTAGGAATCTTGATTGAAAATTTAATGTAATTACTCACAAAACAATGAACATTTCTGTTAATTTTCTTATATTAATTTCTTTTAATATAATTAAAAAGTTGACCTATAATTTGCCCCTGTGAGCTTGCATTTATTCTTCAAACTCATGTTGGAATGGGTTGTGAGATCGTAGAGAAATGGTTGACAAAATTGGAAAAAATGAAGTAGACACATTTTAATAAGTTTTTCAATTAATTTATTTTTTAATTTTAATTAAAAATAAATAAATTATACATATTTACAAAAGGGAGAAGCTAATCTCCCTACAAAATGCACCCGTCTATGGCATGATAACATAAGACCCCATGCCCCCTACAATGGTATAGTTGTGAGATAAGACTGATGGAGGGATGTTGATATACATTTAGGCACATGTCGTTTGGAGTGCTGTCACCTATCCCATCACCAAAAAAAATGTGGCAACGTCAACGGGTTTTAAAAATCCTAATTTGGAATGCACAAAAAAACCCAAAATGTCACCATTTTCAATATTCACATTTTAGAGGTTGCTAGGGAGCCCAAAAATGAGTTGTGGGGCATTTGGAGGTTGAAGCAGAGCGGCCACTCTCCCTACCAAAACATATTTGACAGGTGTAGACAACTAGTTAGCAGGTATGTATATTTGCTAGAAATATATGCCATTTTTCCATTCTACCTACGAACTGTGAAGAATTGAATGACTATTTGTTGTGAACATGGGTTTTCATTAATGGGTTTCCAAGGGTTTTCCTTGTGAAAAGGGGTTTTCATTTAAAATGCAGAGCTATTTATGTGCTTTTGTGTTCAAGGTTTTTTAATTTTTTCCATTTTAATGTTCTCACAACATAGAAATTTTTGAGGAAGTTGAATGAAATAATTGACAACCCATTGTAGAAATATGAGTGATGTACATTTTCTACAATTGAAATAGTAGTGGAATAATGTTTAGAGAAACCATAAACCATGCAAAATATATAACCAGGTTGGAAAATGTTCTACAATTAAATGACATATTTTTAAAACCATTTAAAGTCCATAAAGTCACCATTTTTGACATTCTCATTTTGGAGGTTGTTGGCAAGCTCAAAAGGGAGTTGCATGGGTTTAGAGGCTGAAGCAAAGAAGCCATTCTCCCTACCAAAATGCAGGTGAGAGGCGCATGCATCTAGCTATTAGGTATGTATATCTACCAAAAATATATGTCGTTTTCCATTCTACCTAGGTACAATGAAGAATTGAATGACTATTCATTGCGAAGATGGGTTTTCATTTGGCTTCACTGTGTAGAGATTTTTGTAACATTATGTGGGTTGGAGCTTTCATAAATCATGTACTCACCTCTTGTTGTGTTTTCCAACCTGCAATCATACTATGCATGTATATTTGGATCATATGATGAAATTGAAACACAATTTTTACTGTATGTAAGACTTGTTATAAATTTTGAAGGTGCATTTCATTACATTTGTACTATTTAAATAACAAAAGCTTTTCAAGACATTCATACTATTTTGTAAAATTCTAGGTTGGAAAACACTGGGTGTTATAAAACTTGCAACCCACATACTATTCTAAAACCCTTTACAAGTAAAAACCCAATTGGTTAGTCACCCCTCACCTCAATTGGTATGTTTTCAGATTGTCTTGAGAACCTTTTGTGAATTAGATAATAAGAATATAATGAAATTGGAAAGCACTAGGTATTATGAAACCTGCAACCCACATAGTGTTGTAAAACACTCTAGATGTACCAACCCAATTGGTTAGTCACCCTTCAACTCAATGTGGTTAGTTTTATGTAACCCCCATCTGCAACTCCTCCTTGTGCTCTCCACCACTTAGCTTTGAACGTACAAAATGAAATAAATCACAAACCATATTGTGTTTCCAACCTGCAATATATTTTGCATTTATTTTTAAATCATATGAGGAAATTGAAATGTAATTTTTATTGTAAGAGTTGCTATAAATTGTGAAAGTGAATGAACTTCACTACATCCTTATTGTCAACAAAACTAAAGGTTTTCATTAGAATCATGCTATTTATATATAATTGCGTGTTTGAAAGCACTGGGTGTTATGAAACTTGCAACCCACATACTGTTGTAAGACCCTCTCCATGTAAAAATCGAATTGGATAGAGTTTTTATCAGCTTTGAGAGTGTCTTTATGATTAGAGAATGCAAATGTTTATTTGAACAAGTTATTTACATAACTTGTCTACCTTTTCAAATTGAGTTTCACATCTCCACCCAACCCAATTTTTTTTTTTTCTGTACTTACATTTGAAATTTCTTTTTCCTTATCATCTATTTCCACTTGTATTTGTTCCATGGAATTATTATGTTCAAGAATATTTGAATTCATTTGGTCAGTTGCACTTATAACATCATCTCTCACTTTCTTTTCCTACACAAATTTATGTGTAATACAAAACCTTTTGAGTTTTTCCACTTCTACATTGACATTTTTCCATTCCAATACTGCACACACACCTTCCTCAACTTCTCATTAGCAAGATCAATCTCTTTGGTCAATACATTATCTGTCATTCACTTTGGTCTACTTATTTTCAAGTGTTTTTATAGCTATTTCCTTTTTGATGTCATGCATTCTAACCTATTTGAGTAGATGAGTGAATAACCAAATGGGTTGTTATCGGTAGAGGGTTTTACAACAATGTGTGGGTTGCGGGTTTTATAACACCTAGTGTAAACCTATAATTTTTGAAGATAGTGTTAATGTAATTAAAACCTCTTGTTATTTACATGACAAGAGTGTAATGAAAGGTACCTTCAATATTTACCATTCATGTAATTTATACTTTTATAAGTTGTGCAAAAACATGTTTCACTTTTGATCTTTCAATATGCCCTACAAGATCATTATTGGTAAGTTGAACATTTAGTAATTGCGCCTCGAGATGAATGATATTAGACTTCAACTTTGAATGCCCTCAGATGCTTGCAAATGCTTATTTTCTATTCTCTCAACAACATTAATTAATCTCCTTTTCTTTTGACGATAAAATATTCTTCTTATATCTTAATTCCTCTTCTAAGTGGTTAATTGTAGTCTTTTTTTGTTTTGCTTCAATTTCAACATTTCCAACTAATGATTTTGTATCTGCAAGTTGACCATCCTTGCATTTTTTATCATCCCCAATACTCTTACCTATTAACACTCCCTGGTATTCCTTTTCATGGTATTCTAAATTCTTTTTTGTATCTTTTAATTTAAGCTTTCGAGCTCAGCTACTCCCTCATCAGTCCTTAGCACAATACCATCCATTTATTCAATAGAGTTTTCAATTTCTTCAATACTTTTATGTAGCTTTGAAACCATTTTTTTCTTAGCTTTGAGAGTGTCTTTCTGATTAGAGAATACAAATGTTTTTTTCTCATAAGTTATTTACAAAAAATTTCTACCTTTTCACATAGGACTTTCATGTCTCCACCCAAATAATTCTCTTTTCTGCACTGACATCTCATGTTGCCTTCTTTTCATCCATTTGCAATTCTATGTGTTCCATGGAATTCTTATGTTCAAGAATATTTGAATTTCACTTGTTCAACTCCACCTATAACATCATCTCTCACTTTCTTTTCCTACACAAATTCTTGTGCAACACAAAACCTCTTCAGTTTGTCCACTTGTGCATTTCCATTTTCCCATTGCACATACTACACAAGCACCTTCCTCAACTTCTCAAGAGAACAAAGGATCTCTTCAGTCAATACATTATCTATCTCACTCACTCTACTCTACTTTCTTTTCAAGTGTTTGCAAAGAATATTATTTTTTCATTCCATGCATTCTAGTACCTACTTCCTTTGGTTCTGCATTTCCATTTTCCCATTGCACATACTACACATGCTCCTTTGTCAACTTCTTAAGATCAGGAACAATCTCTTCAGTCAATACATTGCTATCTCATTCACTTTGGTCTACTTCTTTTCAAGTGTTTTTAGAGAAAATTCCTTTTTATTACATACTTTCTAGTACCTACTACTTGAGTTCTGCATTTCCATTTTCCCATTGCACATATTGCACATGCACCTTCCTCAACTTCTCAACAGTAGGGGGAATCTCTTTTAGTCAATACATTATCTTTTATCTATCTCATTCAATGTGGTCTGCATAAATTTCAAATGTGAACTTCATTGCATTCTTATTGTGTACTAAACAAAAGTTCTTCATTATGTTCATACTATCTATATATAATTACATGTTGGAAAACACCAGGTGTCTAATCAAATTGAGCTAAGGGGAACCTGACAACAAATTGGGTTGTTGCTACATTAATAAAAAGGGTTTTGATTAAATTCATATTGTTTTGAAAAATTGCAAGATGTAAAACACTTGGTATTATTAAACCTACAAAGGACATACTCTTGTAAAACCATCTACATGCAAGAGCCCAATTGGTTAGTCACCCCTCAGCTCAATTTGGTTAGTTTCATGTATCTACCACCTACAACTTCTCCCCATTCTCTTCATCCTTTCGGTTCGAGCATGTAAAACAAAATAACTAATAACATAGAGTGTTTTCCAACCTGCAATTATTTTGTGCATTACCATATTTAAACATATGTTCTCAAAAAAATAATTATTACAATTTACGATGCATATCTTACGTCAGCCTACAATGCCCATGTGTGCATATAATCCAGAGAAAGGGATAGCTTCTTGTGCAAGCCATCGGGCTACCAAGTTTTATGGCGAAACTCCCACCCACAATGTGGGAAACACAATTTGATAGTCTCGTTATCTCCTCACTTTCATTGTCGTAATGTTTCCCCTCATCTGTCAATTTCATCACTTTTATCCCCTGTCTTGGCAGGCCTTGCACTATCATCCCATCATGTTATGTATGTTTTTTATGCTTTCTTTTATGTTATCATGCCTATTCTCGATGTGTTTTTTTGGGATATTACCTGTTATTTTTTGGTCAATCAAGGTGATCACCAAGGTTTTCATTGACTTCTTAACCTTTATTCTTGCATAACCGATGCACACAGTGATTTGCAACCAATGTGTCTTGCAATAATCTATATTTTTTTAGTTGTTTGTACAAGTAATGATATAAATAGAAGTTTGATGGTGGTACGTGGTATCTTTCTTGTCTATCTTCTTTTACCTTATTGATTATTGCAAGTTATGGTCTCTGTATATGCCAGGAGAGATGAGTTTTTCATATATCTGAGTGGATGTTCAATGCTTCACAGTTCCAATAGAATGGAAAAATGGTAGACATAATTGTTGATATATATTAAGTTATGTTGAGGAAGAATCCCTCAAACTTACTAGCATGACAAGCTCTCTACGGGTTGGTGTTTAACTCCTTCAATGGGCAGATAGTCATATGTCAATAAGACCTTGAATCTAGCCTCTCTAATATCTTTATGGAGGGTGTTGTAGTGGTAGAGAAGTATCATCGATGTGACAGGTCAATGTCAAAGTGAGTCTCTTGACATTCCCTTCAACATTTCGATGAATATCAGGAGGCTATGTCAAGCAAACACTACATTGTCGAAGGGAGTCTCTAAGAAGTCACCTCGAAAACCTGTTGTAAGGCTTTGTATCTTCATCGGTGGGACCATATGATTTTGGTGGGACTTTGAGTCTTGTCCCCTGAACATCCTAATGGGAGATTGGGAACTCTTCTCGATAGGAGTGGAGAACTTTGTTGGGACATGGATTATAGTCTCCTCGATGTGGCGATGGTGTGGAACCCGTGGTATACTGTTAAGGTGGGACTAGTCTGTGTGGAAGGTGATGTCAGTTGTATGGCAATGGTGACATGGATGTTATGTTGGCAGTGGGGATCATGATTAATGCTATAAGCTTTGTTGGTGGGACTTCTGTGTATCGATGGGAGGTGGTAACAACATTAAGCGATATGCATATTAGGGTGATGGTAAGAGTTTAGAGGGACATGGTTTTGGGTCTCTTTGACACTTCAATATGACTTCGATGACACAAGAAAGTATTGATGGTTGAGTTGTTGTGACTGTTTGTTAGTTATGGATGTTGGAGCATTGGTTCTCCTAATATTCTTATGAAGTAGATATGTAATGGCGTAGTGCAGAGAGATGTTAGACTAGTTTTGAAAGGGGTTATGCTAGTAGACTATCTCTAGATTGAACAAGACGTACATTTCTGTGTAAAGGGTTAGAGCCTACATTTGTATTGTAACTATATATTGTTGTTGAATAATACGATGGATCTATGCTTTTGGAGTGTGGGGTTTTTTACCCGAAAGGGTTTTCCCCACATAAATATTTGTGTTCATGTATTTTGTTCCATCTTTCATGTTTAGTGACTTTGTTTGTAGAATTTGTTTAATGCTTGTTGTTGAAACTGGTTGAGCGTGATCTAAAATTTCATAAACTTTCCTCTAAGGATTAATGGTGGGAAATGAACTATGTCTGATTTCACCTTATGGCATAGTAGTACGTGTTTTTGATGCAATCTGAAGGAATAAATGTTACCGAAGACACTTACTAATCTTGGATGCTCTTTCTGAGATGAATCGAATTTCCCTTCAAGTTAGTGTTCACGATAGGTTAAACTAGAAATTAAATTCCCATTGTATAGTTTAATGTGTTTGTTTATTGTCTATACAAGTTGGCATGTTGTAGTCAACACAACATATAATCTAATATTGGCGAAATTTGAAATAAAATGAATTCTTTGTAGCACAAAATTTCTTTAATTTGCCAATTTAATCTATCACTACCAGTTGTCTTTCTTCCAGGTGGTTGATATAGGTGAGGAAACAAAATTGAATAAAACAAGGGCAAGTGGATTTAGAAGAACACTTCAGGAGACATGAAGCTTCTACATTAAATATAGGTGATTCTAGTTGTCATAGCTTGAATTGCAAGTGTATTGGATAGTTAAATTTCCAAACTTTATTTTGTATTTATAAATTTTGATTTATTTATAAATGAGATGCTTACTATGGGGAATGCAAACAATTTGCAATTTAATTTAAATAAAATAAATGGTACATTATTATGTGCCTAAATTATATCCCAAAATTTTACACGTAGGATGTTTCCTCCTTGAAGTGTGAGTGTTACATGGGAAATTCTTAAAACAATAGTGAATGATGATACTGCATCCTTTTAATTATCCTCATAATTAATTTGTATTAATTTTAGGATGATTTCTCCATCACTACATCGGTATGATTTATCTTCCAAAATAGAATAGCAACCTTTGGATCCCTGATAATTTGATTAGATATATTTACAAAAGAACATAATATTTATCATTTTACATATTAGAGTACTTCTTCATTTAAATTATGTACCATTGTTCAGTTGTGAAGCATCTTTGCATAGTTGGGTTTCATAAGGTTGTGATTAAGGAACATTGTTATTGTAATTTTTTTACTTAGTATAATATATCATACAACTGCCAAGGCGAGGCCATAATACCACACAAATGACCATTGGGCATCCCAAATTTTGTAATGGAATTGTTGTTTTGTAAACACAATGCAATTTTTTTGTAAACACAATATGTTTTGAAATGTAGAAGCCTCTTTACAAATATGAGCATTCCTTGTTTCCCATTTTGGTGCTTTAGAAACACAATGTTTTGTCAACTTACAAAATCTTATGCTACGCTCTCCTACACTGTGAAGTGTGTACTATGAATTACACTATATATTAATGGTTAATAGATTCTTCCTTTAATGAAAACTATACTATGTCATAAAATAGAACCCCATCTATGGGTATGTGTAGGATCATCATGGAAAAAATAGGCCCTTAAGTGGCAAAAAATTTAGAAAAATCAGAGTTAGGCAACTTGACGTAAAAATTTGAATAAGTTATATATATTATTTCAAAAGTATGTAAAAATATAATCTATAGCAAATTGAATGTAGTTTCTAAACTACTAGGCTTATTTAAAAAAAAAATCTATTTGGTGAAAATTTGAAGAATTTCAATTAGTAGTACTTAAATTTCAAGGAAAAATAAGGTCAATGCAATGGGCCACCACCTTGTAATGAAATGACAATATTTTTTATAAGATTTTAGATATAAGTAGAGGACTCATGTTTGGATGTGATGCATTATTTTTTGTAATTATTTTCAAGTAAATAATTAATTATGATTTTTTTATTACAAATTTTAAAAATATAAAAACTTGTATGTTAGACCAACTTAACTTGGTCAAAACTTCATGAAATTCAATTTTTTTTTTTTAATCCTATAGTATGTGAAGCATAGAATGTGACGCATGTTTTGGATTCAAAAAAATGTCATACCTTTTGAAAGCTATAGATGTTTTTCAATCAGCCTATCAATCAAGACTTTAGTCATAACTTGAATAAAAAATAAATAATAATTATTTATTAATTTCAAAGTAAAGCATAATTTATATTGGTGGAAAGCTGAGAATCTCCTTTAAAAACCCTTTTCATTTCATCAATTTTGGGTAAAAAAAATATCGCCAGCCACATACCCTACACATACCCATCATATCACCACTTTTTGGCCCATCATGATCCTGCACATACCCCTATACGTTTGTATATATGAATTTCATGAAAAATCTTGGGTATAAGTTAAGGGAGGCTTCAAAACACATTGTGTATCAAAACCTACACTACACAATGTTTACCACTATCAACAAGTTTATTCATTATTGTCAATAATGGCAAGAAATTGGTGTTCTTTCTATTTGTAATGCTCACCTACATAAACAAGCTTAAAAACCACAAGCGCTTGGGTATGTTGTGATGTGGAGGTTAAAAAATGCAGCGTGTTATAAAGAATGCAATTTTTTATATCACACAAGTTGTGCTGGTTTAACAGTCTACCTTGAAGCTTGGTCAATGCCATTAAGTACAATTGGAAAATAACATGTTTTCAAACCTCATATCTATGTGAGGAAATTCATATCTAAACATGGAACAACCAAATTAATTAGTCACACATGAGCTCAATTTGGATAATTTTCCTTATTTGTGATTATTTTGGACTAAACATTAAAATCGCAAAATTAAAAAACCCTCCATGGAAAAAGCACATAATCAACTTTGCATATCAAATGAAAACCCCCCTTTTTTAAGGAAAACCCTTAAAAAATCATCAATGAATGCCCCTTTTTGCAATGAATATCCATTCAATTCTTCAAAGTCCCTAGGAAGAATGGAAAAATGGCATATATTTGTGGCATATATGCATACCTACTAGCTACCTACCTATGCCTGTCACATGTGTTTTGGTAGGGATAGTGGCTGCTTTGCTTTTTCCTCTGAAAGATTGGAACTCCCTTTCAAGATCAACAAAAACATCCAAAATGTGAATTTCGAAAGTGGTGACATTTTTTGGCTTCTTGTGCTTTCCAAATAAGGATTTTTAAAACATTATGACAGTTATGATGCATCTAACATGCACTTTTGTAGGGATAATAGCCTCATCCAATTGGTAGAAGATATTCTCCCTACAAAATATAGTAAAATCAAGCTATTATCCTTGAAAAAACATATGTCTTGGACATGATAGCATAATCAGACTTGTCTTATCCCTAAAAAAGGGAAATATGTTATCATATGTAAGCCATGTGATTTTGTAGGGAGATCACCTTTTGCAATTGGGCGTGGATTTTCTCTCAATGCGACACATGTTAGGGTGAATAATTTTTTTTTGAAAAGATAAGAACCTCAGGGTCAAAAGAAGAAAAGATTAAAAAAATAAACATACTTAGAGAAAAAATTTCTCCACATTAATATTAATATTAATATAGTATTCTTCAATATATATAATTAGTAATAATATATTTTTTCATTATGTTAATTTGAAAATTAAGTGCTAATAATATTGGTTGTTAAATGATGACATCTCTTTAAAGGTTTTAGGTTGATTAATATTGAGTAAGTGATCAATTGATAATTTATTAGTATCAATGTCAAATTTATATTTAATCTTAATAATACTAATGTTCAATTTGGATGATCAAACAACAATGTTTTGCTAATTATATTCAACAATATTTAGATAATATATTAAAAAAAATGAGTAACAAAAAGGCACCTATAGAACAATTATTTGAAAGTGCAAAGTATCCTTTAGTTGGATCCTTGCCACCTTGACACTCACTAATTGCCTATCTTGATAATCTTAGTTCTTTTAAGGGAGTGAACATTAATGCGTTGCAGGAGGTTGGTCACGAGGTCTAGTCTCCCCCACCCCTGTGGTACCAAAGGGCGTGTCGCTCCAACGCCACCGGTCATGTTAAAAAAGTTTACCAGGCGCACTGTAGTTTATAGGGGGTCGTGCTACCTGATTCCTGCAGTCTAAAAATAAATAAATTAAAAAAAAACATTAATGCCAACATGATTAATGCATAGTTGGTTTAATACATAAAATTCCCATTATTATTGTTTGTGACCATTAACATCAAGAAAAAAATGGATAAAAAATGATATAGCATAAATGATAAACGTAGTAGATAATATTGATATGAGGATTGTTATAATAGTGACATTAAGAATTAGGAATTTTTTTAGTTAACCTTGTATTTTATTTTACTTTATCTTCCAAGGTCCAAAATACATTATCCTTGAGTGTTAATTCACAAACTTGAATCACATGAAGTAATTATTATCCCATCTATTTTGGGGTTCTACTTATCCTATTGAATGATTTTCTCTACCGAGTTAATATTTTGTCAAGATTATTAAGTTGTTGCTAATCTAAGAATACATAATATTATTAGTTAGCTATCATGATTAGTTATTATGATTCACTAGTTCAAGTTGTCAATTAATTTGATGTTTTCAACTAAGTTGTGTAAATTTGGATGAATATCTACACTAAGGTAATTTATAACATATGGTTCAAATGGTCTGCTTTAAATATTGCATTAAACCTTCCAATATATGCATACTTGATTCAAGGAAATCAATACATAAAAGTATAATTATTTCAAAGGATAGAGATGTTTAGGAGACATTGTATCATTGTATAGAGTAGAAGTAAATTGGTGAAGAATGCCATAAATTCATTTTAACTTGTACATGAGACCCAATTTTTGAAGTGTAACCTTGTGCTAAGAGAATAGTATAAAGTTCTTAAATCTAAACCTCTCTATAGGAATTTGGTGTGATTATTTTCTAAGTCCTTATAGGGTTAATAAATGAATCTTTGAATTAGTTATTAATTAACCTCATTCAAATAAACCCATTTTATCATTGTTAATCCAATTAATGGTGAAATTGATCATAGTTCAGGATGAAATTATGTCTACTAGATAGTTTCCTTTTAACATGAAAACTGAGTGAAAACTCTATCTTGTGAATGCCTAATAGAGTTACTTTATTTTTTCCTAGCATCTTGCTATGCCTTGTGATATTGCTTGTGTAAGCATGGGTATTTATTTCTATTTCACATTTCACTAGCATACCCTTAATTAGTCTTTTGACCTCAGACTTCACCTAAGTGGGTGGCAACTGACTGTGGAATTTTTTGAGGTATTGGGCCCTAGAAAGGTTTGTGTACCCACTCTCTTAGTTTTATAACTTATAGAACAGGGGCATAAGATGCATTTGAGTGAAGAGTTGAGTTTAGCGTACATCAATGATATTGTGTTATGATTATGATTTAGGTAGAGTCATCTTTTGAAACCTTGTGGATATACCCTATGTGGGTGAATCAAATGAGTTGGAGCAAACTCAATTTGTCAAACTATGGAGCCTCTACGCAAATGTTACATAGGAAAGGTCATCTAAGACGAGCCCCTGGGGACTAGGTCCAACCCTTAGGATCTGTATTTCTAAGTCTTTCTTGAACCCACCAACCTCTCTTAATGTTATGCTTTCACTATCCCTAATTGTAATTGATAGTCATAATCTACTCTTTTTATTATTTAGTTTAAATTAATTATATATGGTTGATCTTGATAATCAGGTTTCTAATCATTCATTGTCTTACCTATGCACCTAGTCATGTTAACAACTTGCAAGATCAGATATTGGGAGTAAGGAAACTACGATGCAATGGAATTCAAGAGATATTGAGTAGGTAAGATGTATGTTATCTTGATCTAAAAGAAGTAAACTTTATTGTTTTAAAAAAAATGACTCATTTCCATCTTTGATCTTAACTAAATGATATCATTGACTATTGCCTTAAGTAGTGTATTATGTTTTTTTTAATTTTTAAAAAGTATATTTACAAATTAGTAAAGTTTTTTGTAGATTAGTTAGGTTATTTCTTGTCCATTAGGTGTGTAAAATTATGGGCATGAAAAAAGAATATACTGAAAGAGGTGTTTTCAAAATCTATTTAAATAACAATAAATGGAATCCACACTTAAAGAATCAATTTTGTTTTTTGCAAGAGTTGGTATAAAATACTCCACACCATGCACTATTTGACTAAAGATTATAACCACCCAAGATCTAGAAATTTATTAAAGCAAAAGAGGGATCAACTATGAGAGAGTAATGCTATTCTTTTAAAGGATGCAAAAGATAGATTATGATTGTATGTGATTGCTGATTTAAACATGAGAACCTCTTAGTTATAGTCTCAAGGCAAGATATAGTATTAGACAAGATCATGACAAGTGTCTTAATCCTATGGCATGAGACAAATAATATTAAATGAATTAGAACACATTTATATTAAATGACAAAAGATAAGATAAGATAAGATCTAATGCCAACTAACAACCTTCTAGAAAGATTTCCTAAGACTTAAAAAAACTTAACATGTGAATAGGACCTACTAGATGAACTAGTTAGGTAAAAATCCTAATTCACACCAATGCCCCTCTCTAAGTGAAACTTAGGGAGGAACAAACCAATGGAAATGATACAAAGATGGGTCTTGGCTATGAGTCCATGTTATATATCTAGATATAGAAATGCAATCTCTCACAAACAGAGAATATAATAAAACCCAATGAAATAAAAATCCCCAAAAGAAAGATAAAAAAAATTCTATCCCTAAAGAATGAGGAAAAAATAAAAATGAGGGAAGAAAGATAATGTGTGGTGTCTCTAAATGATGCTCAAGTGTCTTCATTTTGATGTCAAAAGTCATCACATTGTAAATAGGAATTTTAGGTCACACTACAGAAGATGACAATCCATAATCTATTGGAAATTATTGTAGAACACAATTCAAAGAAAAATACATATCCTTTGAATACAAATAAGTCTCCTTCAAATTCTACTCAAAATTATTCACACTCATGTCAAAATGCAAAGAATGATTATGTAGAGAATGAACATGAGGGCCATTGTTTCTTCACAACAACTGAAGAAGGATCATCTCCATGTCAAAGAGATGTATGCAATCAATGATGTCTCCCAAATCTAAAATGTGAGACTCTTAAAAAAAAACTAGTAAAGTCTATCAAGTACTCATCCCAAGTAGTCATCTTGAGAAGATAATGTATGTACTGATGCACTGAATGAAAAGAAGCCAAAAATTATGGTAACACAAGAATCATCAAATACAATAGTAGATTCAAAGGAAATGAGATTTCAGTGCATTCCATTTTACTACACTTATCATCCCCAAATGATATTGTATCCTCAAAATATGATGAAGTAAGAACACTAGATGATTTTTTTGATGCTAGTTCAAAGGAATTAGTCAAACTAATGCCATTACCATTGCAAAGTTGTTACAACTAGAAAATTTCATAAAATAATTTTCCTATCATGAAGTTATTTCATCAAGAATTCATCTATTGTATGTTTTTTCATCCCACAATAATTACATTTTACTTGTCATGCATTAGGAGGCATGATTATGTGACAACAACCCCAACAAGACATTTTTTGACAACATTACAATTATGATAACAATGATTAATAATAACTAAAGACAACAGTGCAAGTAAAATTCCAGTAACAAATTAAATTACCATTCATTCCTTTGATAAGTCATTATAGTAATGTAAATATCTTAGAACAAGAAATTAAATGAGGGAATACCATCTAACATTACCTGAATCATACTTTAAGTGTTCTGCGAGGTCATGTGGGATCCATGTATTTAGCTTAACATGGTTCATCTTGGGTGTGCAACATGATCCCTCCAAAGTGGATATAATCCTATCGACCCCTCCAAGAAGATTATGTGGCTTGTGGTAAGAGAGTAGACATCTATATCAGCTTGTAATTTATAGGGTCAACTTCTTAATCACTAGTTACCCAAGGTGTTTCTACCACTGGTAAACTAAGATACCAACTCCATAATTGGTTGTAACACATCAACTCTACCAGGTATTTCCATTTGGTTACTTGTTTATACTTCATTATAAATTCTCTTCCTTATAATCCATCAAACAACTAAGCAAACAAGGTTTTCTAGATCACTTACATCCAACACTACTAGCCTTACTTGGTATACATGATACTAGTGAAAAAACATCCAACAATCTAGCATACACTAGATTTCCATCATTAGTATGTCATTAGTCACAAGGCCCACATGCTCCTAATATAATCTAGTCATACCTTAAGTTTTGAAAGAGTTCATTTGAGCTCCATGTCTTTAGCCTACCATGGTTCATCTTGGGGGTGCAATATCATCCCTCTGTTGGTGTTTTTTCTAGCAGAACCTTGAGATCCTCTAAGGGGTAGCCAACCTTTATGCTCAAGAATTTTTAAAGTTAGTGGCCAACAAATGAGTAAGGATTATGTGGCCCTTACTCCTACTCTTTAGGCTCTATGAGACCTAGGAGGGTATTCCTTTTCGTTTTCATGGGATATTCATTTTATTTAGAACACTTATATGCATAGATCAATTCCTATTGAGTACAAATAGACATTATTCATTAAAGATTTGGCTGACCTTTGAAAAAATTACTATCTATTGATAGGAATTAGGAAGTACTTCAAATTCGTACATTGTAATTGAATTTTTTTTAATGAGTTTCATTCTCATTCCAAATCCCTAGGCATGTGCATTACTAGCTCATCTATCTTTAAAATAACCTAACAAAGAGACCAGTGCTTCATCAATTGGGATAATGGAGTCCAATTTGTAAGAATCGATAATACATTAGCCATTTAACTCAGAAATTAGTGGACTATTTCCATACCACTTTGTAGTATTTAAATCACCATGTCTAAAACATAGCTTCTTACCAAATCCTAGGTATGCTCTTTCATCCCAAACCTGTGACCTTAATTTAACATTTAATAAATTCTTTGAATTGAAGCAAAAATATATGTGGCCTCTATAAAACCATTTAAAGATCCTTACATACATGACTCAAACCCTAGAATCCTTACTATTCTATTCATTATTATTTTTACAATATGCTCTTTCCTGAGCTTAGCTTTTCACCCAGACCATTTTAAGATTCAAAAATTGAACCCCCTATAATCAGCCTTGAAATCCCTTTTATAGAACAAGGGAGCAGTTCAAGCATCAAGTTGAATTACAGTTACCTTTCATTTTCATTTCAAAACTAATTTCCATTAAATTTGAGATACTTCCCTAACAGTTACACTTAATCATTTTAGAACAAGTGAAGGAAAAAGATTAAAAACTCCATGTAGTTAGTTGAAGTAGACCGCCCAACCTTCCAAAAGGTGTCATTGTCGCAACATCAAAACTTGAACATCCACAATAAACCCGAAAAAGTCACCATCAACACCAAAGGCACAAACTAACATACCAGCCAAAAGGAACCGAATTAGCACAAAGGACCAAAAAACCAAGCACTAGCTCAGAAAGAAAATTAGGTGCTACCCTGCTTTGTTAGCAGCAGAGTAAGCATGCCCACTTGGTGTCCTTATAAAAATTGGGGAAGCTACCACCACCTCATCATCATAGTCATCATATGGTACCAAGGAAATAAGGTAATGACCATATTCCAAGTCAGTTCCTCCTCCATCACTTGAAGGACTATTAGAAACCTCAATGCCCCTGTGCCTCCCTGGACAAGCCTTAGGACCCTTACTCTTATTCTCAGGCTCAACTATTTTCTTCCCTTTAAACTTGACCAATTCTTCTGAAATGGTCCTATTCCTTAGAACATAGGTACTTTAGGCAACTGGAACAAAGTTGATGCTCCACCATAATCTCAACATTGCATTAAACAAGACACCTTTTGGAGTTTGTGTCTCGTGTTTAAGACACTGGGACTCATATGCCCAAGGTGGCATATGAGTCCTACTTTAACCAAGACCTATTTTAAATCAAATTATTGGCAGGATTTTATTCTCCTAGATTTGATGCCATCTTGTAGTGTTGTAATTTCAAGAAATTTGGCATAAATAAGTATAAATACAAGGTTATTTCACATAATTTCACCTAAGCAATTTTATGAAGCATCCTCACAAGCTAGAATTTTTTATGAGCGAGTGTGATCTAGCAATTCAAGTATTCAAGAGCATTCAAGAGCTGATTATCAAGTATTTTGGAGCTACATCCAAGATTCAAGCATCATGTCAAAGTCTTCATGCATCATGTGTGTTTTTGAGTTAATATTTGTGATGTAGGTTTTCATGATTCAAGCAAGCATTCAAAGACATTATTTCATATCAAGCTCGTCAAGATCCACATCCATTGGATCCATTTCATACAAGATTGTGACCTTTATTTCAAGGGTTTGGTGAGTTGCAACATTGCATGGATCTAGAGGAAACAAAGGACAAAAGCCAGGATACGGATGCAGGCATCTCCAAAAGAACCAGAGCCAATCTGAAGTGCAAGGTCCCCCCTACTTCAAAGATGATTCAATTTTTTTAAAAAAGGTGTCAACGATATGCAAAATCTAGAGGCGGAGACGGAGTTTATCCTCAAGACTCTGAATTAACGGCTGGGGATTTTGGTGCTTACTTTGTTGTTCCTTTTGGTTTGACCTTTTTGGTTTGTTTTGTTTGGTTGCTGCTGATCTTTTCTCGAGAAGCTGGTCTTTTTGGTTGGACTTTTGTGTCCTCTTTTATGTTTTGTAAACGTTGTGGTTTCGGGTCCCTATAAAACCCGTTTTACCCCTTTTATCAAAAACATTTCATGTTGTTTATTCATCATTTTTTCATTCTATTTCATTTCATTTCAAGGTTTGATTACCAAAACATGGTTTGACCAAGGCAAACCCCTATTCCCTAACACAACATTTTTTTTCCTTTTCATGTGTGATTTCAGATCTAGGTTTTTTAGAGCTTGAATATCCTTTGAAGACAAAGTTCCAAGATTGAAGAAAGTTGTCATCTTCATAGAAACTCACCTATAGGCCAAAATTTAGACTTTTAGACTCAAAGATCATACAAGACAAAAGCTACAGGAGACCTCTTGAGTCTATATAAGTTTCAGTCAAACCCTAATACTGGGAAAAAATGGCACATTGGGTGTATGAGTCCTAGTATACCCCTTTTCAATAGTTTTTTGTAGATCCTGATTATCTAGCAATAGATTCCAAATTCATCCCAGAAGCCCTGAATTGGGACTAAATCACCTAGTCTGGTGTATAAGTCCTTGTGCACTTTTGGAACAACAATTTTAGGAGTTTTTAGATCTTGTTTATATATCTCCTATCCTCTGATTATTTTTTTGTTTCTCTCTATTTTTCTATCTGATTTCATGTTTTAAGTGTCTAGGGTGTAGTGCATTAGGGTTTGAATTTCTCCTTTGAAGCTTCATTTTAATTGTGAATCCCCTTTTTAATCACACCTAAGGAAATCCTCATAATAGCTAAAAACCCCTTCCCTTAATTGAGTCATCTTGGTTGAGGGATCTCTAGGGTTTCCTATGAACTAAGAGTGAAATAGGTCCAAACCTGTGAAGTAGCTCCAAACCCCTAGTTCCATCTACAAAAAGGTGGAACCCTATTTCCTTTGGTTTTGTTGTCAAGCCACAGAAACTCAGATCCTAAATTTATTTCTAAATTTCCAATAGTGAAACCTGGGGAAAACAATATCTCAGATCCATCTCTAGAGGACCCCTGAGGCTGAGAAAAAACCTTGTACAAAGACCCATTCACCCTTGGGTGAATGAGTCCTTGTAGGACACTTAAAACCCACTTTTTTGGGTAAGTTTGTCATGTTCCACACTTCTCATATTTTCCTACAAACAAGTGTTTTTGTTTGTGCTATCATTTAAATTTTCATTTCAAGTTTTACTTCACATAATTTAGATCATTAAGAATTTTAATTTTATCTCCCAAAAGTGCATTTTAGTCATATTTTAACATTTTCTATCATAAGGGAAATGTCAGATCTTCCAAGAGGGTTGACTCACTTAAGGGTTGAAAGTCAGTCCTACCTTTGGGTATCTATTTTCCTAATGCAATTAGGAAGGGTAAGTGTATAGATCACACACCTTTTTGCACATTGATCACCACACTTACGTTTTTGCATGTTTTATTTTGGTGAATGGGTATGTGCAGGATCATCATGGAAAAAATAGGCCCTTAAGTGGCGAAAAGTTAAAAAAAAATAGAGTTAGGAAACTTGACGTAAAAATTTGAATAAGTTATCTATATTATTTCAAAAATATGTAAGAATAGAATCTGTAGAAAATTGAATGTAGTTTCTAAACTATTAGGTTTATTTAAAAAAAATCTATTTGGTGAAAATTTGAAATTTCAATGTAGTAGTACTTAAATTTGGGGAAAAAGTAAGGTGTTGATAGACCACCTAACCACAATAAAATGATAATATTTTTTATAAGATTTTAAATATAAGTAGAGGACTCATGTCCCAATGTGATACATATTTTATTATATTTTTTTTCAAGTAAATAATTAATTATGAATTTTTTATTACAACTTTTTAAAAATATAAAAAATCATATATCTGACCACCTTAACTTGGTAAAAAATTCATGAAATTCAATTTTTTTAAAAATTACTATAGCATGCGAAGCATAAAATGTGATGCATGTTTTGGATTCAAAAAATGTGATACCGTTTGAAAGCTATTGATGTTTTTCAATCAGCCTATCAATCATGACTTTAGGCGTAATTCAAATAGAAAATGAATAATAATTATTTATTAAATTCAAAGTAAAGCATAATTTATATTGGTGGAAAGCTGAGAATCTCTTTTAAAAACTCTTTTCATTTCATCAATTTTGGGTTAAAAAAAAGTCATTAGCCACATACCCTACACATAACCATCAAATCGCCACTTTTTGGCCCATCATGATTTTGCACATACTCGAACCCAACATTCTTACAATATACACTTTTTGAAATTGGTAGTCCTCCAAACCCTAGATCTATATTTGGAATTGCATTATTTTATTTTACATCTCATTTAGGGTTTCAAAATTACATATTGCATCATTTAAAATTACATGTTGCATCATTTAAAAGTGTGTTTTACATTATTTAAATTCATAAAAATCCAAAAATATTCCATAAATATTGCATTGTAGCTATATAAAAAGTGTCTTTCAATAATATAGATTAAAATTTTAGTTCAAAATTGTATTTCAAAAGTTGTCATTTTTTTCACTATTTGTCACTAGCCAAACTTGCATTAAGACACCTAAAACTAGAAAATTTTGTCGTAGAAATCACAGTCTACAACTTGAAATAGAGAACAACAACAATAACTCAAACTTAGCATTTTTCATTTTTTGGAACCCTGGACAAGGGCATATTTTCCCTTGGGTGAACATGTCCTTGTACAAGTGTCCTACCAAACTATGTGGAGCTTTTTTACCTCTATATTTGCTTTTTGTTTCTACTGTCAAATATGAGAATTGCATTTATGAAAAAAATGTTTTGCACAATAAAGATAGTTTTCTTTTTTCTTAAATCTTGAAATGAATTGATTTTTTTTTGCATGTTTTAGTTGTGGATAGTTTCGGATCTATAGAATAATTATTACATCATGTTCTCATTGCAAAAATTTCTTGTTATCATAATTTATCTTCTATTTTCAGATTTTGTTGACCATTCTAAAAAATTGTTGTTGCAAGCATATGAATATGAAATCCTTTCCCCTCTTTTCTTGTTTTTCATTAATCCCTCTCCCATGTGTGAAACTTAGTGAAATACAATACAATCTTGGAGAATCATGAAAATCATTTTTTTTCTTCTCCAATATCTCTCTTATTTGTGAAGAAGTTATTTTGGTGTTGGAGGAACCCATCATTGAGAGCCACGAGAATCCTATTTTTTTCTCTTCCCCTACCACTCCTACGTGGGAAGAAATTATTGGACAAGGGAATATAATCATAGATAATCATGACAATCATAGTTTCCCTTCTAATATCTCTCCTATTTGTGAAAAATATATTTTGGTGTTAGAAGATCCACTCATTGAGAATCATGAAAATATTCCTTCTCCCGCTCCCAATGCTTCTGTGGTGAGCCTAGCCTAAGCTGACTCAAAAACTCTTCTTTGTTGCCTTGAAATTTTGTCAAACAATTTGAATGCAAACTTTAAGCTTGCTGGTCTGAGTTATCAGTCTGATCTAGTTGCTTGGAAATGACTTCAAAGTGCTGCAATTAGTGCTTAAAGTGCTACTAGCCATGAATGATTGATTTACAAAGAAAGAGAGTGGTAAACTTATTGTTCTTGACCCCTTCTCATACATAGCCATGATTGAAATTGACCAATAAAACTAGTAGACATAATGTCAAACACTTTGTATGCATTCTATGGCAGCAAGTATGCAACTACAGTGTGTAGCATTAATACAAACACTTGTCAAACAAGCTGATCATAAACTAAGAACACCTACAGCCATGGTCATTATGACAAATAATTTGCAAGCATTCAAATTTAGCACCCAAATGAACAATCAGCTATATGAGCTCCTCAATCCTAAACTCTTTATTGGATTGCAATCTTCTTTACAACCATTTCAATAGTGCCAAGACTCTTGCAACCTAAACGTATTATTGCAAACACATTATAAATATTCAAATCAGACTTTATTCGTTATCAAATACAATACACTCATACCTAGAGATCGTGGAAATTAATTACGAGTCTGGAACTTGTATCAGCAGGTCTGTAGATGTTTATCAGCAATATGAAAACCCTTAATATGGACGCCAACTTGTGAATATTGTATCCTCCACCCTAGAAACACAACCACTTGTTTGCTGCAGTCTGGCTGCCTCCAAAGAAGGTTAAATACAGCTCCAATGATAGGCGTTTCAGCCTAGATTCCCACATGCCCTGCCTGTAGGTGATAGTACGGCTCCTAAAGAGAATGTATAGCCTCTCATAAACCCCACGTGGCCTCCAAATAGTCACCAACAACAATGATAGATATCAACAATTAAATATTTACATTGACTGCTTTTAAATAATCAGAAATTGTTTTCCAAACCCTTGAAAACTCTATAAATCTGCTAAATGTAATTCCCATGTGCTGAAGGAGAATGACACAATCTTCCAATAATGTTCTTCAATAATGAACACCTTTAATGATTTGTAAATCTGTAATGAAACCCTTGTGAAACTCTAAAGATGATCACTTAATATTTGCATTGGTACTATAGTGAACTATTCACGCACACTGTAGCAACCACTGTAGCATTTTACTGTAGCGCGACACTATTCACGAGTACTGTTCACGTGGCACTGTAGCGCGGCACTGTTCACGCCACTGTAGCATCTAACAAAAATTCTGATCTGCAAGTAATAAATGATATGGTACGGCTGGAGATACAATAGCCTGAGAAATAAGAATGAAGCTGGAAGTCGATCTCTTGTAGATTTAATATTTTCTTCTTCAAACCCTTACTTATTTTCCCTTGTAAGCACAAATGTAACTTCTAAACAAAGCTACCCTGTTAGCAAGCTTCAGCTGATCTTTCACAACCTCAGTATGCTTGATTCTGAAGAGTTGACGTTCTCCAAAACCTGATTGCATAAACCCTTGTTTCTCCAACTCCAAATGTTCTCAGAGAGAAAAGACAAATTCAAATGATCATCAATAATGAGTTCGATTTGGCTTGAAGAGAAATATATATCTTTTTCCTCAAAAGTTCGACCCTTTTCAAAAAATCAACTTAAAAATGCATTTAATATTATTTAATTCGCCCTTTTCAACTTAGGCTCAATAATTAATAAATGGCGTCCCTTTTTAAATGAGTAATAAATACTCATTTAATACTAATATCTCCCTTATATTATAAAGTTATAAAATACTTTATAATAAGCCATTTAATTAATTAATATTTCCTTTAATTGACTTTATAATATAAAGTCATAATAATAATTATTTAATTATTATTAAATGCTCTGTAATTCTTCGTTTGCTCAACAAACTGTCAAACTAAGTCGAAACTAAGATGACCAACTGAACCAGGTGCCCTGCTAGAAATAGTAACCCCTGTCTGCCTGACTTACTATAAATAGTAAGTGTCTAAAAATCACTCTGTGAGAGTCTGCCAAGGCCCAAACCTGAATCAACGGCTGGAGTGATGTCTCAAAACTCTGGATAACTACCATGGACAACCCTCAAATCAAAACTGTTAGCCTACGAGGTTCAAATGATAGGCTAATCCTTACGAACTCTGATGCTTGCAAAATGGGGACATTACAGTCTGCCCTCCCTGAAATTGCTTGTCCCCAAGCAATCTCCACTACAAAGAAACTCCAATCCTCGGGAGGCCCAAAAGAAGAAATATGAAATGTCCCACACATCCCTAACTGACTCTTGCAGCACCAGCATAAACATAGCTGCGCAAAATATCCTTGGATCCCAAACCCAGAATGGAAGTCTACCATGCGTAATACCCCTTGACTTCCTCTGCGCTACTCTGATCTCAACTTCACCGTGCCATAAGTGGTGAAGCAAACCAATGGGACCCATCCAATACACTGTGCCAATCCTACCGCTACCTGGATCCCAAAACAACCGAACCCCATATCCATTCACCATATAGAGATAAAAATATCTAGAAGTGTCTATAACACAATATCTCTCTACAACTCCCACTAAACTCCCATGGATGTGATAACTAACCAAATCATCATGCCAACTGACACCATAGTCATCCTGTAACCATGTACCCATAAGAAAATTTTGTGACATAGAAGTAGCAAACCCTGTTGGATACATATCAGCATGATGTATAACTAACAGCTGTCCCTGCAAGTAATCCCCCACAAATAGCTAAGTCGGGCGCTTGCAGCCGCTAATCTCATCTTCTGAAGATGGTGAATACCCATCCCACAAAGGATGGTATAATCCCGGAGCCAATCCACACCGATGCATCATCAAGTCCTTTGTGTGTGGATCAAAAGAAAAGTGATGAGCACTCCTCACTGTGTAGCCACGGTAAAATGCTCCAACCTCTGTCAATGGCTCATCACTAACAACACTTGAATCAAGCAGCTGATCCCTCTGACTCTGAAAAACAACAAGCTGGCATCCAAAATCAGCTGCATGGGATGAAGTAACAGATTTGCTTCCAAGAGAGGGAAATAAATCCATATGAGAGCCATACTCCCAACCAGATGACACTCTGTGAGTCCCTTGTGAAGATGATGGAGAAACGTCATGTACTAACACACAACTCTCAAGAGAATCCACCACAGCCACACAAGAGCTATCAACTATCGAACCTGCATCATTTGTCGTTGTATTGACCACAGGAGAACCTGATGTAACATGTGGTCCTCTGCTGCTCTCAATCCAAGTACTCATCCCAATTGAGTCAACTGCCCCTGTATCTGGCATGGATGTTACCACATCCTCCCTACAACCTGTGGATATATGATCCTCACCGACTGCCACTATATGTAACTATACTGTATCTGCAGTTGGTGGAGATTGTGTCAAACTCAACTCCACGGTAAGCATGTCCAACCGTGACTGTGAATCCCGAAGGGCCAACTAGGTGATCTGCAATGAGTCCATAGTCACCTCAAGCTCAACTGGCGAGGTAGAAGCTTCCGATGTGACAGTATCTTCACCCACTTCCATATTTGTGGGCTGCAAACCACAAACAAGCACTTCTGCTTCTTTCTCGATCCCTTCATCAATAGAATGTTCTACTTTTTCTTTCATTGTTCTTCTAATGTAATTAACCACACCCAATTGTCCAGGTTTCAAAACCAACACACAATTCAAGTAGCAGTCAAAAGAAACATCATTCCTGAACTCATCTGACATACTTTGATATTCTGCGCGGAATATGGAAGCATCATTTTCACATTCCCTTATGAATTGTTCAGAAAATCTACTGAATTCCATTGTAGCAACTCAAATTTCTTTTTGTTCTCCAACAGGATAGCAGGATCTTGGTTCTGATACCACTGTGGTGAGCCTAGCCTAAGCTGACTCAAAAACTCTTCTTTGTTGCCTTGAAATTTTGTCAAACAATTTGAATGCAAACTTCAAGCTTGCTGGTCTGAGTTATCAGTCTGATCTAGTTGCTTGGAAATGACTTCAAAGTGTTGCAATTAGTGCTTAAAGTGCTACTAGCCATGCATGATTGATTTACAAAGCAAGAGAGTGGTAAAATTACTGTTCTTGACCCCTTCTCATACATAGCCATGATTGAAATTGACCAATAAAACTAGTAGACATAATGTCAAACACTTTGTATGCATTCTATGGCAGCAAGTATGCAACTACAGCGTGTAGCATTAATACAAACACTTGTCAAACAAGCTGATCATAAACTAAGAACACCTACAACCATGGTCACTATGACAAATAATTTGCAAGCATTCAAATTTAGCACCCAAATGAACAATCAGCTATATGAGCTCCTCAATCCTAAACTCTTTATTGGATTGCAATCTTCTTTACAACCATTTCAATAGTGCCAAGACTCTTGCAACCTAAACGTATTATTGCAAACACATTATAAATATTCAAATAAGACTTTATTCGTTATCAAATACAATACACTCATACCCGGAGATCATGGCAATTAATTACGAGTCTGGAACTTGTATCAGCAGGTCTGTAGATGTTTATCAGCAATATGAAAACCCTTAATATGGACGCCAACTTGTGAATATTGTATCCTCGACCCTAGAAACGCAACCACTTGTTTGCTGCAGTCTGGCTGCCTCCAAAGAAGGTTAAATACAGCTCCAATGATAAGGCGTTTCAGCCTAGATGCCCACATGCCCTGCCTGTAGGTGATAGTACGGCTCCTAAAGAGAATGTACAGCCTCTCATAAACCCCACGTGGCCTCCAAATAGTCACCAACAACAATGATAGATATCAACAATTAAATATTTACATTGACTGCTTTTAAATAATTAGAAATTGTTTTCCAAACCCTTGAAAACTCTATAAATCTGCTAAATGTAATTCCCACGTGTTGAAGGAGAATGACACAATCTTCCAATAATGTTCTTCAATAATGAACACCTTTAATGATTTGTAAATCTGCAATGAAACCCTTGTGAAACTCTAAAGATGATCACTTAATATTTGCATTGGTACTATAGTGAACTATTCACGCACACTGTAGCAACCACTGTAGCATTTTACTGTAGCGCGACACTATTCACGAGTACTATTCACGTGGCACTGTAGCGCGGCACTGTTCACGCCACTGTAGCATCTAACAAAAATTCTGATCTGCAAGTAATAAATGATATGGTACGGCTGGAGATACAATAGCCTGAGAAATAAGAATGAAGCTGGAAGTCGATCTCTTGTAGATTTAATATTTTCTTCTTCAAACCCTTACTTATTTTCCCTTGTAAGCACAAATGTAACTTCTAAACAAAGCTACCCTGTTAGCAAGCTTCAGCTGATCTTTCACAACCTCAGTATGCTTGATTCTGAAGAGTTGACGTTCTCCAAAACCTGATTGCATAAACCCTTGTTTCTCCAACTCCAAATGTTCTCAGAGAGAAGACAAATTCAAATGATCATCAATAATGAGTTCGATTTGGCTTGAAGAGAAATATATATCTTTTTCCTCAAAAGTTCGACCCTTTTCAAAAAATCAACTTAAAAATGCATTTAATATTATTTAATTCGCCCTTTTCAACTTAGGCTCAATAATTAATAAATGGCGTCCCTTTTTAAATGAGTAATAAATACTCATTTAATAATAATATCTCCCTTATATTATAAAGTTATAAAATACTTTATAATAAGCCATTTAATTAATTAATATTTCCTTTAATTGACTTTATAATATAAAGTCATAATAATAATTATTTAATTATTATTAAATGCTCTGTAATTCTTCGTTTGCTCAATAAACTGTCAAACTAAGTCAAAATTGAGATGACCAACTGAACTAGGTGCCCTGCTAGAAATAGCAACCCCTGTCTGCCTGACTTACTATAAATAGTAAGTGTCTAAAAATCACTCTGTGAGAGTCTGCCAAGGCCCAAACCTGAATCAACGGCTGGAGTGATGTCTTGAAACTCTAGATAACTGCCACATGGACAACCCTCAAATCAAAACTGTCAGCCTACGAGGGTCAAATGATAGGCTAATCCTTATGAACTTTGATGCTCGCAAAATGGGGACATTACAGCTTCTCCCACTTGGGAAGATATTGTTGAACAAGAGGATTCCATCATTTATAATCAAGAAAATCAAAGTTGTTCTTCTCTAGATACCTCCCCTACTTGTGATGAAGATATCTTATAAGACCCAATGATGCATAGTAGGGTGGAGGTTCTCATAACAATCACAATTCAACACTCTTTCTCACTTGGAAACCCTAAATTGGTCTCTATATCACAATTTCACCAATCTTGCTTGTAGAACACCAAATAGTGAAATTTCACCATATCTTGCAAAAGAGATCTCAAACCCACAATTGAATTAGAATTATAGATACCCTTTATTCTCTTCTTAAACATATCCAAATTGGAGATTGGTTTTTTTTGTAACAACACCCTCTAAAATAGACTGCTACACTAGAATTAGGTTAAATTAGCCCTATTTTATAAAGCAACTCCAAGGTAAACCCACTCCCAATCAAAAATTTCCATTCCAAGATTTCTACTAGGTCACATGGGATCTGAAACAACAAATTTTGTCGATTGGATCATCCACAAATTCACCAAACTTCAGAACCCTACTTCTACCTACACTCCTAAGCTTAATACATTGAGATATTAGGCTAGGGCTTGATCAAACACAACCCTACCTCCATCCCCTGCATCTTAAAAACTTAAAAAACTTGAAGAACATCTTAAATAAAGCCATTCTAGACTGATTTGTAGAGGTTTTCACCAGTGGAATGGTTCAATTTTCCATTTTCTTGTTCAAACTCTCTTGACTTAGGGTTTCCTGGGGGTTTCCACTAAATTGGCTCTAACTCCTCTTAAACTTTATGAAATCAGATCAAATAAAAGCCAAAACATAGTTATTTCATCCCACCATCGATAGAAATTCACATTATATCATTTATTGACTATACGAAACCATACCAATTCCTATAGCAGCAAGAAAGTAACAAAAAATATATAAAATAGAGTATCTTATTGTTGTTTGATCTCAAAAATCACACCGAATTTTTCCTCGAGTTGTTCAAGGCCTATTTAAATATTTTCAACCAAAAAACAACTGTCTCAACCACTTTTTTAATCAAATGACCGTTCAACTTCCCAACGCAAGCCAAAATTGTAAAGTTGTATTGCAACTTTTGCAACAATTACAAAAACATGACAACTTTATGCCTAACTAACCCCATGAGACTCATTACATTAAAAATTGTCTAAATAGACCTTATTACATCAAAATAGGACTCAACAACACAAAAACCCAACATTGGACCCCATTTACATGATGTTGACTAGGTGCCCCTGCACCACCCAACCATTGAATGTCACAAAAATCTTGTTTGATCCTCTCCTAAAACTCTCCTACTAAGAGGATATCACGGTGAAAAAGGATGTTAGTATTGATACATGTCTTTCAAAAAATAGTAATGTGGCTTCCTTAGATGAAGATGATAAGGTGACATTAGATTCCCCCTCGTTTGAAGAACATCAACATGAAGTCCGATCCGCTAAGGTTATGAATGCACAATTGACCATTAGATCTCCCTTGATTATTAGACCTCCTAAGAGTACTATAATCATTAGGTTTCCTACAAGTCCTTTAATTATTGGACCTCCCAAGTCATCTCCTAATCCACTTCTTATTATAAGACCACCTCAACACAAACCATTACCTCTGTAATGCCCCGTCTTGTAGCCTAAGGAATGTAGCAATTGTCTACGAAAGTGAATTTTTTTTTTTTAAGTGTTAATATTAACTTAATTAGTTGCATACATTCTCTAAGTTACGCGACGTCACACTACTTGAGATTCCATAGACGACTTTAGTATTTAGCATTACTTGTATTTAATTAACATAAACATAAAAGTAAACATTGCACAACATTTGAATTCCATTCATGAAAGTATAAAGTACATATACGATTCTTACATTGCATTTGAAATGACATTACAATTCTCATTCTCTAGATGAGGTAGATCAAATAATAGTTTACAATTACATTTTATGAATGTTCACCTCATAACAATTGAGGGATGTTTCAAATACAAGATTTCCAATGATACAATAAAGGAAGTACATAAATATCCAAATACGAGTTCTCCATCCATGAAGCTCTCATTGCCATGATCATAAACTGGGGACCCAACGAAGTAAGGTGCACGTTCCACCCAACCATGTGGTACCCGTAGGTCCACCCCCCGTGCTAGGAGATAGTAATAAGGTTCCCTAGACATAATCTACTAACCCTAGACACAAGTACATACTTAACTGACGGTTACATTGCTTCCAGAATCGGGATAATCAATATACAAAGTTCACAAGGTAAACTATTATTTTAGGTGGAGTGTCATCACAATGTTGCATAGGTTACCCTAGTGTTTCTTCCTAGGTTTTGTCCCCCAACTTGGGTTACCTTGGTAACCTCTTACGAAACCTGGCCCCACATGCAAACTATTGCGGAATCGAATATCTTTTAAAGTAACAAGATATCGATTTGCCATTCCAGGCCTTCTCAACTTAATCTCAAGACTGAACTAGCTCTTGAGTCTATAAGCGAGGCATATTAATCTAATTAAAGATTTTAAGCTAACTAATGTTTTGTTTTAGTTTCCACTAACTTACTAACTCTCCATGAGTTACCTAGGCACCACTTTGTGTGCCGGCCCTCACATAGAGCCACTCCCCTAAAAATAACTTAAGGAATCTAAGTTTCCCTGACTAAGGTAAACAAGGAGTACAAGAATACAACATATAATTCTACACTTTTCATAACGAACATCAAGTCTATGTTCATAAAACCAGGTGTCTAAACACCGTGCAAAAACCATGTACACAACCTTAGTCAACACAAGAATTCTACTTAAACAATAACAACTTCCACATTATACAACTTATCTGGAAGACTTGTACTTCTAACACATTCCCAATTTGACCAATAAAAGAGAAAATACTATTTAAGGAAAATCAAGAAAAATAAACATCTATATTAGGATTTACTAAATCCACTTGAATCAGTTTGAAAATAGCACGAATATAAATCAACTTAATAAAAGATCTATTCTTAAAACAATAAAAGAAATTGTTTCATTTAATCTATTTTTTTTATTTTCTCAAATTCACATAAAAGTATATTCCAAATTTTCTCTTTCAATCTTACTATTTTAGAAATATTTAACCTTGAATTTCTCATGCAATATAATTTAAAGAGAATATTTTTTTTTTTAAATACCAAAATTATTTTCCTAAACTTAATAAATTACAAATCTTACAAATATTTATAAATTATTATATATATATATATACATATATATATATACATATATATATATATATATATATATATATAACATTATAAAGAATTCAAATTTAAAACATATCACATAAGATTCTGTTTGTTTCATTAAAATAAAATAAAACTTAGTATTGCGTGTAGCTCCCAGCTATGGCCTCCCTGTGGGGAGGATGCAGCCCCTACCAGGGTTGCGCCCACCAGTATGAAGAATGGGG
>VDFB02187768.1:0-33544 GCA_007258455.2 Sequoia sempervirens | reverse complement strand
CTTTCCAAAAGAGTCATTGCATACTTTACATGAGCCATGAAAATAAATCGGTCATGTTGCCAAAATTCTTCACGTAAGGAATATAATAGGAGGCCTAGATCAGTCATGTCAAAAGTAGAGCATAATTCAGATTTCACTCATTGCACTGCAATGGCCCTACTACCTATTATGGCAAGATCATCAACATAGACAACAAGATTCACAATGTCATAACCATTGCTTTTGACATAGAAATTTGGGCTAGAGAGACTTTGTGTGAATCCAAATCTCGAAGATGCTGATCAATTTTTGTGCATTAGGGCAGTGGTGCCTTCTTAAGTATGCTCAAAGACTTAAGAATCTTGCAAACCAAATGATCACTACATACTTTAAACTAGTGTTACAAGACTTGGACTCGCCTCAGACTTGGCGAGCTGATTTTTGACTCGGACTCGGACTCAATGCCCAGACTTGGCAAATCGAAAAACCCAAGAAATTCAGAGATTTTTTTAAGGACTTAAAACTTGTTTCATGCACCCTTTTATAAATAAAATTTAAAGACACAACAACTTCATCAAATAGAAGTTACTTTGATCACATATACAAATATACATCGATCAAATAAGTATAAATGCAAATTTTAGCTGAAGGAAATAACACATTTAGATATATAAATATTGTCAAATGTATACAAAACTCATGGAATATGAAGTCCATGGCATCAAAACAAATATCAAAACTAAAAATATAAGGCTATGGCTCAGAGGAGCTTCCATTACTCATCCCAACATTACGACAAGTCATGCATTGGCGTCTAAGATAGGTCTTGGATGATGATGTAGCCATGATATTTGCTTGTGTCTCAGTGATTGGTGTGTATATTCAAGCGAGGAATTTATTATTAAAGTTTTCTTGAAGCCTTCAAGATTGCATGTTTTGTTGTCAAGCTCATTAACAAAGAGGAATGGTTAAGTAAAAAAATAAATGGCTATGTTCTAGTTTGACCTTAGCTAGGATACTAATAGATGGGATTGTTCTATGAGTTGTTTGTGTAGGGCATGATTGATACATTTTTGCATTATGAAAATGGCATTTCTTGCCAACTATGACTTAACCTGTATTTAGCAGTACAATGACTCTAGCATGCCAACTTTTCCTATGGCCATCCTTGTATACTGAACAAGTTGTCCAATGTATGAAACAAGATAATCCTTGATTGTGGCTTTGACTGTGAAGATGTAGAGATTTGCAACAAGGGATATGTATTTTGTAGGTTTTATGATCATGATTCATCATTGGCCTATTACTTGCTTAGACTTATAGTTTGATGGGGGTTTGGGGGCAACACTTGTAATGTTCTGAACCAATTTTTTCAATTTTTCAATTACAATAAGCAATGCAACACACATCCGTTACGGTTAGCACTTAAACCAAAACGATGCGGAATACAACTCTAACCAAGAATGTACACCAGGATCCCGAGATGGGCAAGGTGTGAGCATATGGTCAGAGGATCTCAATGCATGCTAGAAAGTAACTCTAACCAAGAATGTGCCCAAGATGGACGAACATATGGTCAGAGGATCTTTACCACTATAAGTCTTGAAAGTAAACTCAACACCCAGAATGTGCTTTCAAACCCGGAGTGGGAATGGAGCTACCATAGGGTGGAGATGCAAGAACTACAATGCAATTCAAATGTAAATAGGCGGCAAGCCAGCCTCTTCCACTTATTCAGTGGGTATTGCAAAGCATGAAAGGAAAGATAAGAAGAAAGCTGACAGTACTACTGTTCAGCTTACAATATGATAGAAAATTGCCTCCCAAGAGCAAGGATAAGAAGGTCTAACAATGCTGCAATAAAGTTTAATAGCTTCTCAATGTTCACAGTGACTTCCCTTTCCAACCCAACTCAAATGATGGACTTTAAGCAAACTGATATAACTGGTTATAGACTGAAATTACTTAATCAGCAATACAAAACCCTAATGAAATGCTCACAACTCACTCTAGACTTACCCGAACAACCTCAAATCAAATGCTAAAGCTCCCTAAGATGATGGCGCCCAAGTAGGAACCAGAAAACTGACCCAAAAGCAAGTATATATTTTAGCACAAATTCCAAGAAGACCCAACATGGTACGACCCTTCAAGGAGGGCGACTTAGCTCCTATAAAATCCAATACTTGTCAATAAAATCTGCAAATGTGCATAAAGGGGCGCCCCTACCAATAAGATGCAATGACACACTACCCAGAATGAGATTATTTTTATTTTCTGATTTATGAATGAAACTACAAATTCAGCCTTGTTATCAGCAACTCCAGAAAATGATAAGAAATGCAATAAACTGAACTTCAAATGACAAAACAAAGCTACAATGCAATCCTCACTACAAAATCCACTCAACAACAAGCAAACCTCTCCACTAGATGCTATCTCTCAAGCACGAAGTCGAGCCAAGGCTAGGAGGCATTCATTCCTCGAAGCAATTCCAGCACCATTTCGGCAGCATAACAATATTCAAGATATGAGATACCCAAATGAAGACCCAAGGCTCCCTTTTATAATTTTGAGAAGGCACCTCCAGAAGCTTCCAGAAGGTGCGCCCCACTTCCCAAGATGCTTTTAGGGTTTTGACTTGACCAAGTCTCCCTTCAAGATGGCGTCCTTTTTCATAAAGGCAATTTTCTTTTAATTTAAAATTAACTTCTCTCCAAAAGTTGGCGTCCCACCTCCAAGAGCAATATTTGACTTTAGAAATATTAAAACTTTCCCTGATGATGCGTCCACCCATGAGGTCCCCCTTTTCAGAACAACTTAAAGTCATGAAGCTAGGTCAAGGGGTTATAATATTATAATATAACATTATTTTAATTAAAATACTTATCTCTCCAGAAAATGCATCAAAAGGCCAAAATGATATTACCAACTGAATTGCCAGAAGAGGAAAGCCTGTTGAGTGATGCTGACTGGACCACTGCTAAAAATAGAATTTACTAAAAATAGTAAATTCAAGAAGTTGCTCAGAATGCAATGCATGCGACACCATTGCGAAGCTTTCTGAAAACCCAAGAAAGAATCCGCAATCCAAAATCCCAAACTCCGAGATGTAGCCGTCATAACTTACTAAAAATAGTAAGTTCGGAAAGGTTGCCCGACGCAGTTGCAAGTCATACCTCTGCGAAGCTCTCTGAAAACCCAGAAGGAATCCAGAATCCAAACACCCAAACTCCAACAAGCAAAACCCTGAATCTTAAAGAGAACCCATCAAATAGCGGGAAACCCTAATTCTGCCACTGACTAGCCGACAGCACACTGGGAATAGGCTATCAATCACTGAAAAGTGAAGTGCTAAAAACGGGGACATTGCAACACCCCAATGGGGTTGAGGAGTAGCACCCCTCGTGGGGGTCTGGGAGTAGCGCCTCCAGTGGGGTTGAGGGGTAGTGCCCCTTGTGGGGTCTGGGGGCAACGGCCTTGGTGTGTTCCCTGTCGCAATACAAGGTGGGGTTGAGGAGCGGAGCCCTCACCACGAAGCCCAAATGAAGACCTTCAAAACCACACAAACCTTCATGGCGCACACCATTTTCATATTTTTTTGTAAATCCTAGATGGGCATGTCATAAACCAAACAAGCATTGAAAGGTTGTAATTTTTTTTTTTTTTTTAATTAATTAAAATGGCCAAGTCTCTAGGTCGAGACTTGCCTAGACTCGGTGAGTTTGGCGAGTCCACTAGACTTGGTGAGTTTGGCGAGTCCACCAGACTTGGTGAGTCTGGCGAGTACTCAGCTGTTGAGTCTCCCAGACTCGTCGAGGGTGGCTTGCCTCGGGACTTGCCAAGTCTAGGCGAGTCTTGTAACACTGCTTAAAACCCTTAAGGCGTCTTCATGCAAACCTCCTCATCCAAATACTTGTTCAAGAAGGACTCTTCACCTCAATCTGATGCACCTTCCAATCAAACTAGGTTGCTATAGAGAAATAACCAAAATCCGACCATCTTTGTTGGAGGAAAACTCTCCTAGTCTAGAACCTATCCCCTCCTCTGTAAATAGCCTTTTGCAGCAATATGAGCTTTGTATTTGTTCGAAGTTGTTGTAGTTTCTTTTGTTTTGCTAGGAATTGTTTGATTTTCTCCATCATTTGTTGAGATGGAGATGGTGGTTGTGTTAGCTATTATAGAACTTGTTTTTGTTTTGCTGCTTGTTTTCCTTGTCGTTCCCTTTGTTGTTTTGCCACCAATTCATTTTGCAAGTTTTTTTTTGTAGCTTTTCTTTTTCTTTCTGTAGTTTGTCCTTTTGTAACTTATCCTACTTTTCCTTTTGTATCTTTTTTTCTTGTTTCCTATCTTCTTTTTAAAACATTTTTGACTTTTCAGTTTGTAATTTGTCTTCTTTTTCTTTCTCTATGAAAGCATTATAGGCCTTTTGGGTTGCTTTTGTAATTTTACTTTTTGTGTGGCCTCTTTTTCTTGGGAGAGGAGTGTGTCTACCCTGTGTTTGGACCTTAGCTCTTCTTGTTGTAGTTGCGTCAACCTTGCTTTTTGTGCTAGTGATATTTTTGTTGCTACTATGTCTAAAGCTTGATTTCTTATATCTTCAATTTTGGTTGCTTCTCTTTTTTGTTTCTAGATTGTTGCTAGTTCCTTTAGGAAATTTTCAATTATCTCCACAAATGTTTGTGGTGAAGCTAGGATGAAATTTATCATTATCTTCACAATTATAACTTTGTTTTCTTTATTTACCAATGGGTACATCTATGTGGTGGTGAGCAGGATGCTTAGTGTGAATAAATATTTGAATAATAATTTTGCATCCAATTGTTCTTGTCTTCTAGTTTCTCCTTTTGTTTACCCCTGTCTTGTTTCTCTACTCTCTATGTTTTCTCTTGTTGTGCGTCTTCTCATTTTTTTTGTTGCGGCGGTTTTTTCTTGTGGAGACCCCTTCCAGTTTTTTTGGAGGTGGTTTCTTTGTAGCTGCCTCATCTTTTCTTGTTTCTAATTCAACTTGTATGTCTTGTTGTCTCTGTGTTGCCACAATGTATTTTCTTTTTGCATGTTGCTTCTTCCTGGGGTGGGACGTCTCATCTTCTTCTTTTCATTGCTCATCTATAAGAGGGCTTATGTAGCTTCTCTCTTTGTTGATTTAGGTTTTTCTATTTGTGTTTGTGGAGATGGGATCTATGTTTTTTTCCTTGTGGTGAGTTGTGGTGATTTCTTTTCTAGTTCTTGCCCTAGCAATTTGTGCATTTGGGAATCTCTTATATCAAATCATAGAGATTTTGATTTTAGGTGCTTAGAGCGCCACACTTGTGATGTTCCTGTTGATGTTTATAGCGGTAGGAGATATTTTTCTCTCAATTTAAAATAATAAATGATTCTCAAAGCAAGTCGGCCTAGATTTATAAATGGTATTTTTATATTTTTTATTTCTTCAAGAGGCCGACCTAGATGAAAAGTCGCCTAGTTTTGTATATATACAAGGTGTTGATCATTCATTCTATCATTAGTTCATTCTCATTCTTCATTCGCATTTCTCAAGAAGGAGTTCACACTTAGCAGCAGATTGCCATCTCTAGCAGCAGATCAGATTTCAAGGATAATTTTATTCAGCTTGTATTGTTGATGAATGATAGCTTAGGTCAGATATAAACGATGATTGCTATAAGCATCATTGTCGTTTATATAAGATCAATTGCTCTTCATATTTAATATTTCTAAAATAAGTAAAATCGAATTTTATAATGCATTTATAAAATCGAATTTAAATAAATGATGTTCAAAATACACATTGAATAAAATTCGGAATTCATATAATATATATCCGCCATGTGTGAGGGGGTATATGTGTTAAGTATGTTTAACCGAATGATAATTGGTTGTAAAGGAAACCCGCACGCCCAAAGGGACACGTCCCTTGAGCGAACGTGTCTCCACGTGTGGAGACACGTCCTCTCAAGAGACGCATCCCTTGGGGGCGGGTCTCCTTACATACAAAAAGGAGTTCCACTCTTGATATGCAAACATTGAAATTTATTAATATTCTGCAATCAGTACATTCAGCATTAAGAGAAGAAATCTGAAAATCGTCTTTGACTAAGAATTTCTCACACAGAATTTCAGACCTTAGTTTATTCTTAGATTTTTAGGATCCTATTTGATAAAGATTTGATTACATTTACATGTATCAAGGAGAAATTTATCTATTTATTGTATCAAATTCGCCCTTGAGAAGGGTCTGATTTGTAAAGCAAATTTCTGCTCTTTTTCGTTCTATATAAGAGATATTTTGCTGGGTTTTTTCTCCCTCGAGGAGGGTTTTCCCAGAGTAATTTGTTGTGTTCTTTGTTCAGTGTGTTGTATTTCTGCTTATTTACATTTCTGGTCTAAAACTAACATGGTATCAGAGCAGGCTTAAGCAAAGATCGGATCAATTTTGTTTAAGCAGCCAAGTCATCTCTTTATCTAGGGCAGTCCATCAAAGTATCGAGGATGGTGAATGGAGTCAAGGTCGAATATAGGCTTGATGGTGCATCAAATTTCACCTCTTGGAAATTCAGAGTTCTTACTGCCTTAGAAGAAAATCATCTTCTAGATTTCGTGGAAAATGATGTGCTCGAGCCATTCGATGATGCTGAGAAAATTCAATGGAAGAAGAATAGTGTTGTCCCTAATTTTTGACTTGTTTAAAATTGGGATAACCAATCGAAATTTTGATTAAAATTGAAGGTTTTCTTCTCTATGGCACGTATTACGAGGTGAAAAGATTAGCGAATTTGAATTTTAAGTCTGTAGTTCTTTGGGTTACCACTTTTTACACATTCTCGTCCGTTTTCGTAGAATTCTGAGTCTTTTTCAGTGTGTTTTTGGTCAAATTCGGGTTTTTGTAACCTCACTGCAAGTAGGAGATTTTTAACTTCATTACAAGTTACTTTTTAAGACTTTCTTTTTCTTTGTAGGAACTTTTTGAAGTACTTGCAATTATAGGAGATTTTGAAGTTTATTACAAGTTACTTTTTATAAAGTAATTGTAATAGCTTTTAAAAGTCCCGATTTTCCTTTTAATGACTTATAAAGACTTCAAGAAACTCCGATTTTTATTTAAATACTTGCAGTTGTCTTTGAAAGATCCAATTTTCACTTGCAATGGCTTTTAAAAAGCCTGATTTTCTTTATAATGACTTGTAATAGCATTAAAAGAGTCCGATTTACTTTAAATCACTTGTTAAAAGCTTATAAAGAGTCCGATTCTATTTAAAATCGCTTGCAATTTCTTTCAGAAACTCCGATTTTTCTTTAAAGCACTTGTAAAGTCTTTTTAAAACCCCGATTTTATTTAAAATCACTTGCACTTGTCTCTTAAAGTCCCGATTGACTTGTAAATGGATCAAAAATGCCCGATTTTGACAAGAGAGGACTTGCGTTGGTAGCCAAAAAGCCCGATTTCAGTTTTTAGTGTCATTTTAAGTTGCAAAGAATTCCAGAAAGTCCAATGCCATTCCTGCGCCTAGGGTTTTCTTCCAACGTTTTTTTTGTTTATGTCTTGTATAGAACGCATTTCTTTTACTCTTCCATTTTCTATTCATTATGCCTTTCTGAAAACACGTTTTCTTCTTTTTCTTTGCATTTTATTTGTCATTGCCTCCATTTTTGAAATCGTTTGTATATATGTATCTGCCATTATTCGCTTTTCTGAAAACGCGTTTTCATTTAAAATGACATTTATTCAACTCGCCTTCATTGAAAATACGTTTTCATTTACCCTATTTTCACCTCCATACTGAAACGTCATACATTTATTCATTATGCCTTTTTGAAAAATGCATTATTCGTCCTATACGCCTTCCATCTTTGATATATCCTCACTCATGAATGTGGCTCTTATGCCAAAAACGTGTTTCTCCTTATACCATGCGCCCTTCATTTTTCTTTCATTCCATTGATATTCGCCCTTCATATCATTTCATTGCATTCCGTTCTCATGTCATTCGTATTGTTCACTTTATCCCATTTACCATTTTCTGATAATAGAAAAGAAACAAAAAAAAATGATGATGTTTTTGAAGTAAAGCAAATCGGGTTTTTATTCACCCATTGCAAGTCGAGGTTTGTAGCTAGAATTGCAATTATAAAAATTGCAAAAAATAAAAAATTGCTAAATGCCCCAGAAATTCCGACTGCCTTTTGTAAAATTGCTGAAGTCATTGAAAAACCCGAAATACTTAAAAAAGGCTCAAAAGTTGAACCTTTTTAGACATGACTCCAAATCTAAGCTAAAAATCTTTCTGTCTTGCTGTTTCAAGAAGACAAAGCATTGCTTTTGGTTGTAATCACTCCATCAAGACCTGAATTCGTTTTCACCGTTCATTCTCCACCATTTTTCATTAGCCTTGCAGATTCCTGTTCGATGACGGAGGAACCTTCTTCTCTAACAAACAAAAAGATGAAGTACAGCAAGATATTCTTTCAAACTTAAAGAAAATCCCTTGCACAGTGTTAAGTTATGAAAGAGAATTGCTTGCAACCGATGATGTTGTTTCTTAGATTACTGCAAATCTTCACCAGGAGTTCGATTCAGATCGGTTCTTCATGGATTCAATCCACAAGTTCGTCAATCATCGAACAATCCTTGATAAGATGCAAGTTGCTTTCGAAGAACACAGAGAGGTCACAGTCGGAGATCATGATGTTATCATTAAGACCATTGCTGTTGCCAAGAACACACTAGGCCTTGATCCAGCTGAGTTGCAAGAAATCATCAGCAAGTTCTTGTCTTTCAAAGATAGGAATGAGACAAATTAAAATATTAGGTTGTTTTATGTATTTTCACTTTCGACAAAGTATATGTAAAAACAAGTTTTGCAATTGCAAGTGTTCTTTCCTTGCAGTTTTGGAAAATGTAATTACATGTAAGATCTTACAAAACAAATCACAATTTGGATTGTAATTTTGAATAAGTCAATTGCAATTAGTTACCGGTTGAGAGATTTTCTCAAGTTTGTTGAGATCCTCCCACCTTTTTCTCCAGACCTCTCTCCTATAAATACTTGAGGGGGTCTATTGTAATTTTGTATCTTTTGAAAATGCAACAAAATTCTGCCAATTTGTGGATGCATTCTAATTCTTTGAGTTTAGATGTAAATCAGATTGCAATCAATAAAAAAAACAAATTGCTTCCAAAATTTGTGTTGGTACAAATTGTGATGTGACGACATTATCTGGAATTGATTGTGGGTTTTGTGGTGTTATACAAGAGAGATTTAAACTCAATCTTGCAGACTTTGAGCTGCAAATTGTATTTAAAGTTTTAAATTGGTTTTTAGATTTGATACTGCAGACTTTGAGCTGTTTGTCACATTTGAAGCTATTGTAGAACGCTCAAGCAAAGGAGATAACTTGCAGACTTTGTGTTGCTTTTATTTTCTATGTTTGTGCATTAAAAGTACATCATGTAGTTAGATTTTGAGCTGCTACATACTGTACTTAATTACCAGAAAATCATCTAAAAAGGTTGATAGGAAAGTAAATTGTCAAAGACTTTGTGCATTCAATTTGATTTCCTGTCCCAGAGGAGCAATGGAGGACTTTGTGCCTTTATGGAAACTTTGCTTCTTTATTTGTTTACTTCATAAATCATTTATATTTTCAGCTATGATTCTTTTCTGAAACAAGAGAAAAGAATAAGTGTCTTTTCTGGAAAAAGAGAAAAAGATAGAGTTTCACCCAAATTTAGAATAGATTTATAGTTAGAGTGTATTTCTGAATTGTTAAAATAGACAGAAAAGGGGGAGCCTTCCCTTTGAAAATAGGAGAGTTTATCTCACACACTGTGGTTGAAACCACAATTTTGCATATCCTCAAGGTATACAAAATTTTCAACCAACAAATAGCATGGAGGCTAGGAAGATCTTGATAGACTCCGTGAAGGATCATCTAGTGCCGATTATCTCCAAGATGAAGATAGCCAAAGATATGTTCGAGGCTTTACAAGGATTGTATGAGATCAACAATACCAGCAGAGCCCTTGCCTTGAGACAACAACTCCATCATATAAAAATGGCTAAAGGAGATTCAGTCATCTCCTTCTTCATGAAGATTGCTGAGTTGAGAGATCAGCTATGTGCCATTGGAGATAGAGTTGAAGATAGAGACTTGGTTATGTTGGCACTGAATGGTCTTCCTCAATTTTGGGAGCCCTTTATCCAAAGCATTAGTGGGAGATGTAAGTTGCTCAAGTTTGATCGTCTTCGAGCTGATTGCATTCAAGAGGAATCCAGATTGGCAGTAAGAGGAAATGGGCAAAGCTCTCACAATGAAGAATATGATGTCCTTGCTGCTCAAGCTTCTAGAAGGAAAGGAAGAGAAGGGAGAAAAGGCAATTTCAAGAGGAATAGAGACAGAAAATCAGATTTTGTTCTAGAACCAAAGAAGAAGGATCTCTCTCACATTCAATGTTTCAGGTGTGACAAGTATGGTCACTATGCTCGAGATTGCATATCAAAACCAAAGCACATGCTTCTACTGCAAATGTTGATAATGTGTCACCTCAAAAGGAATCTAGAGACGACTTAGGGAGATTTCTATTCATCTCCGCTCTTTCAAGCAATGTTCCAACTGACAGTGACACTTGGTTGATTGATAGTGGTGCTTCATGACACATTATGGGATATCGAGAGCATCTTTTGGAGTTGGTAGAAAGAGAAACCAACTTGCAAGTGATAATCAGAGATGATGCTTGTTATTTTGTAAAAGGAGCTGGGACCACCTCTCTTCATCTAGATTCTGGCATCCCTCTTCATTTGAGTGATGTTTTGTTTGTACCAAAAATCAAAAGACATCTTGTCTCCATTTCAACATTAGAGGAAAGAGGGTACTAGGTTGCTTTTTCTGAAGGGAAAGTTCTTGTTTGGCCTAAGAACTCTAGTATCAAATCAGCTCGTGTGATTGGTGTTCGTCAGGAGAGCCTATACAAACTTTCTATTCGTCCAGTTCAGGCATTATTGCACGACTCTATCAATTCGAGTGAGTTATGGCATAGGAGACTTGCTCACTTACACTTTAGAGCTCTTCCATCTATGGAGAAGGTGGTTACTGGTCTACCAAAGCTCAGTTTGGAGCACGATGGCATTTGCAGAGGATGTGCACTTGGTAAGAATATCAAGAGTCCCTTTCATAGTAGTGATAGTAGATCAAAGGGAATTCTAGATCTTGTTCATTCTGATTTATGTGGACCAATGTGTGTGGCATCTTTGAGTGGATTTTGGTATTATGTGATTTTCATTGATGATTATTCTCGAAAGACTTGAATTTACTTCTTGAAATCTAAGGAGTCTGAAGAAGTACTTGATAGATTCAAAGAATTCGAGGCTCAAGTTGAAAACATGTTCGGGAAAAGGATTAAAGTTCTGAGATCAGACAACGGAGGAGAATTCACTTCTGGAGGCTTTCGTAATTTCTGCATTGAGGCAGGGATGAAGAGGGAGTTATGTGTTTCGTACAACCCTCAACAAAATGGAGTTGTCGAAAGAAAGAATAGAACCATAGTTGAGGAAGCCAAGGCTATGATTCATGATCAAGATTTACAGAATTTCCTATGGGAAGAAGCTTCCAGAACCACTGTGTATGTTTAGAACCGAAGCCCTCATCGAATATTGGGAAACATGACTCCTGAAGAGGCCTTCACAGGTGTGAAACTGAGGTTAGTCATTTAAGAATTTTTGTTTGTCCTGTTTACATTCATGCACCTAAGGATTAAAGATCAAAGCTAGAACCTTTAGGCAAGAAAGGAATATTCGTGGGATACAGTGAGTCTTCTAAGGCCTACAGAGTCTACATTCCAGGGTAGAAACAGATTGAGATCAATAGGGATGTCTCCTTCGGAGAGGAAGTAGCCTTCAAAAGATCTAAAGGGTCTTCCATGGAGATAAACAGTGAAGAGCAGGAGACTCCTTAGGATATGGACATATCTCCTGATCATACTCCTGAGATTTAGAGGGAGTCCAATGAACCAGCCGGGACTATTGATCCAGTTGATCCCATAGAACCAACTGATGGGCCAATAGACATTGCTGCAGGTCGGAAGAGACCTCTATGGGCTCGACAAACTATGCAAGAGGCAAAAAAGTATGCAGCTCCTCGAGGCACCTTTAGGGAAAGCAAGAGATCGCAGAAGTTTCCAGGGTATGTGGCATTGATGAGTCACATCATTGATTCTGAGCCTTCCAGTTTTGAAGAAGCATCCAACTAACAGGTATGGAGAGATGCAATGACAAAAGAATATCAGTCTATCATCAAGAATGATGTATGGGATGTTGTTCCGAGACCTGAAGGGAAATCAGTTGTATCTTCCAAGTGGCTCTACAAAATCAAGCATGCAGCTGATGGTAGCATTGAGAAGCACAAGGCGAGATTTGTGGCAAGAGGATTCTCTCAGAAGGAGGGAATAGATTATGAGGAGACATTTGCTCCTGTTGCTCGTTACACTTCTATCGGGACAATTATTGCTATTGCATCTGCTAAAGGCTGGAAGTTACATCAAATTGACGTGAAGACTGCATTTCTTAATGGTGTGATTGAAGAAGAAGTGTACATTGAGCAACCAGATGGTTTTGTGATTCATGGGAAGGAGTCTCATGTGTGTAGATTGAAGGAGGCATTGTACGGCCTTAAGCAAGCACCTCGTGCATGGTATGAAAGGATTGATCAATATTTGATGAGCTTGGGATTCTCCAAGAATGATGCAGATTCCAATCTTTACTTCAAGGTAGTTGATGGTGAGGCTTTGATAGTGGTTCTTTATGTTGATGATTTATTTCTCACTGGAGTAGAGTATCTCATTGTCAAATGCAAGAAAGAGTTAGCCTCTGAGTTTGAGATGAAGGATCTTGGTCTTATGCATTACTTCCTGGGGCTGGAAGTGTGGCAAAGACCTAATGAGATTATTCTAAGTCAAGGAAAATACACTATAGACATCTTGAAGAGATTTGGCAAGATGGATTGGAAGTCCATGTCTACACCTATGGAGACAAATTTGAAGAAGTTGAGTGAGTGAGCAGCTGATTCAGATTTGGTAGATCCCACCATGTATAGACAATTGATTAGATCATTGATGTATCTAGTCAACACTAGACTAGACATTTGCTATGCAGTGAGTGCTCTCAGTCAATTCATGTGTGAGCCAAGACAAATACATCTAGTTGCAGCAAAGCATATTATGAGATACTTGCGTGGCACTGTGGGATATGGATTGAGATATACTTCTTGTGAAGATCTAAAGTTACAAGGCTATTTTGATTCTGATTGGGCCGTGAGTGTAACTGATAGGAAGAGCACCTCTGGATGTTGCTTTAGTTTGGGGTTTGCCATGATTTCTTGGTGTAGTAGGAAGCAGACTTTTGTGGCACTAAACACTGCAGAGGCTGAATACATTGCAGCATGTGTAGCAGCTCGAGAAGCAGTGTGGGTTCGAAAGCTCCTTGTGGGATTGTTTGGGCAAACATTGGAGCCAACTGTGATTCATTGTGACAATCAAAGCTGTGTGAAGCTCTCAGTAAATCCAGTGTTTCATGATAGGACAAAGCATGTGGAGATAGGGTATCATTACATCAGAGATATGGTGCTGAGGAAAGTAATTCAACTCAAGTACATTTGCATTGATGATCAGACGACTGATATTCTCACCAAGCCTCTTTCCAGAGTGAAGTTTGCACATTTTCGGGACAAGCTTGGAGTAGTGGAGAATGTCGCCCTGGCCGAGAGGGAGACTCAACATCAGTGAGCTTTGCTATAATGCATATTTCTCTGAGACGGAGAAATATGAGGTGAAAGCCCTCGTACATCTCTGAGACAGAGATGTGGTTCTTTCCACACATGGGAGTAGCCATGGTGGACGTCATGTTGAGAGACTCCATGATGACATCACATTGAGAGACTTCGTGATGAACCCTTTGTACTTGTGTTTTTCCACACATGGGAGTAGCCATGGTGGACGTCATGTTGAGAGACTCCATGACGACATCACGTTGAGAGATTCCACGATGGACACTTGTGCACATGTTTCTTTCCACACATGGGAGTAGCCATGGTGGATGTCATGTTGAGAGACTCCATGACAACATCACGTTGAGAGACTCCGGATGGATTCTTGTACATCTCTGAGACTGAGATGTGGTTTTCCACAATTGGGTGTAGCCATTGTGAACGTCATGTCGAGAGACTCCATGACAAGGATTACTGGAAAAATACCTCCCTAGCTAAGAGGGAGTGTTGATGTTTATAGCGGCAGGAGATATTTTTCTCTCAATTTAAAATAATAAATGATTCTCAAAGCAAGTCGGCCTAGATTTATAAATGATATTTTTTATTTCTTCAAGAGGCTGACCTAGATGAAAAGTCGCCTAGTTTTGTATATATACAAGGTGGTGATCATTCATTCTATCATCAATTCATTCTCATTCTTCATTCGCATTTCTCAAGAAGGAGTTCGCACTTAGCAACAGATCGCCATCTCTAGCAGCAGATCAGATTTCAAGGATAATTTTATTCAGCTTGTATCAAGGAAAAATTTATCTATTTATTATATCAAATTCGCCCTTGAGAAGGGTTTGATTTGTAAAGCAGATTTCTGCTCTTTTTCGTTCTATATAAGAGATATATTTTGCTGGGTTTTTTCTCCCTCGAGAAGGGGGATTTTCCCAAGGTAATTTGCTGTGTTCTTTGTTCAGTGTGTTGTATTTCTGCTTATTTACATTTCTGGTCTAAAACTAACAGTTCCTACTTCTAGTGGGGTTGGATCCTTTGATATTCCCCATGTCTTATGCAATTTTGCTTTGTTCTTCTCTAGATGCTTTGTGACTTTCTATTTGTGTTGTTTATCAATGAATTCTTAGTATGTACCAAATCTTTTTGCATTAGGGTCTTTAGGAAGAGCTAGTAATGTTGTTGCATTAGTGTGTATCAGATCGATGCTGATTTAATAGGGTAACTGCAATATCCAAGATACCCTTGGTTTTATAGCCTCCATGAAAATGTGATCCTTATTGTTGGCGTAACAACTAGCACCTCTGGAGTAAGAGTTGGTACGGACAGCTATGCACACTACGCAATGAGTGCTCTTCAAATTAGGAGGGGAAGCTCCCTCGTTGTGCTTGACAAAAGTACTTGCAGAGGAAAATAAACTAAACTATATCCTGTCTTTTTTCTTCAGCTGTAGAGGTACAAGGCTTTCTCGAAAACTATATACGTTGCAGCTGAGTATTTTTTGGTTTCGCAGACTACTAACTACAACTATGCCAATTATTTAAAATCTATCTAGTTTCCTCAAGAAAACAGAGCATGAGAAAATGGAGCAGGGATAACTATCAGACGATAAACGAGTATAGATTCTCAACTTGAAGGCAAGGTGGCACATCTATCAGCTCAATCTAAACAAGTTTATTGGCAACAACATCACACGATAAACTGAATACGGATTCTCAACTTGAAGGCAAGGTGGCACAACTATCAGCTCCATCCGAACAAGTTTATTGTTCACAACAACACACGATAACCAAGTGCAGATTCTCTACTTGAAGGCAAGGTGGCACAACTATCATCTCAATCTGAACAAGTTTATTGAACACAAAACAGATTTGATCTAACTATGGAAAGAATTCACCATCATAATTGCATGAAACCCTGTGTGGCATAACAATTCATTATAATAGCAAAAGCGCATGAACAGATACAAAAAGAGCAATATTGAAGGCAAGGTAGGCACAGCATATATTTCTCTCTCGTGCAAAAGTTATGTACAAATGAGCAAAAGCTCTTATTTATAGACATCAAAAGGTGTAGGGAACCCTAAAATCACCTTGAGTCAACTACAGTCTTGCAATGCATGCAAGATTTATTATTAAACCCTAATAAAATAAACTATACAGTTAACTGGAAAGCTACCATCAGTTAACCAATACATCTAACCTAAATGGACAATGTGCAAGCATGCACGTCCTTATTTAAAGCAAAGTTAACTGGACACTACCCTCAGTTAACTGAAAACCCTAACCCTAACTCCTGTGAAGATAATCCCAAGGAAGAGATAAGCATGTATGAAGTCAGCAAGTGAACTCAAGACTGAAAGTCGAGTTAACTGTTGCTTTTGACTCTAACCTCGAAACTAACTACAGATTCTAACTGACTGATCACTGGCCGCTATCTCAAGCAACTCAAACAATCTTGGAAATATCCACTGACATTTCACTGACTAGTAACTTTGGCGGCTTTGTAAATGGAGTGATCTTTGTTCCTTCTGCAGCTTAATGTTTATGATGCTTTTCTTGATTCTTCTCAACGAAAAAGTGTTGCATGATGAAACCACGAAGCTTGATCGCAAACACTCTGGTTGCGAGAAATACACACGAACTTGCTGCATGTTGTACCCAAACCAAATTTTTTGCTTCATCAAGGCATTTTGCATTAATAGTCTAAATTTTGCTAAAATGATGTAAAATATAGTTTTGGGCAATATCAAGCATGGAGTTTTTGTCAATAGTTTGTCAGTTAAAATCAGTTATATTGATCAGAACCTGAAGCAGAGACTCAGAATGGAGCGTTTCACGATGGAGGGACATCTCATGACAGCATTTCATGTTGCATACGGTCATTCCAGTGATCGAGACAGAGTTTTCAGTGATTAATATATGAAGATTTCTCAGGAAAAAGCATAAAAGCGCAACTATAGCCCAAGGGCGCCCGGCTTGTTGAAGGTCAAGATGTTGCTAAAAACGTTCAAGTATCTAGTCAATCTCTTCAGAATTGGTCTGGCTATTCGATAAGATATCCGGCGAAGCTTTCCGAGACTCAGAGCTCCGACAAACAGCGTCAGAAGTTGAAATCCCTAAAGTTCCAGATGTGAGAATTTTGTCACTTTCAGGCAAAAGCGCACCTCTAGCCTGAGGGCGCCCATCTTAAAGAGGGGGTAAATCTTGGCATTTTCGATAATGGATACAGTCAATCTGTTCACAATTAGTCTGCTTATCCGGCGAAATATCAAACGCAATCATCTGAGTTTCAGAACTCCGGCAGCGGTCGTCTGAAGATCAGCTTATAATGGAGTTTTCACGTTTCTGAGCTTCTCCGTTGTTTCCCAGTGCAAGTATAGCCCAGGGGCGCTGGTTTAAAGGACCCTTCCAATGCCAAAATTTGCAGACAGAGTCTTCCTAACATCAGTAGTACTCTAACCTAGCTCCGCAATGCATCATCCAGTTTGTCGATCCGACGTTCTAGGTGATTGTGGCGGAGGTTCTACCAAGCACGTAATTTCACGGGCGGACCAACAAACAATTTGCAGTGTATTTCTACAGTCCAGAGGCGCCTAGCCTTTAGGCTTGTCAGATGAGTTCGTTCGCGTTTGAAGTCTTCACGGCTTTTGAGCGTAATCATTTTATCTATCCAACGAGCCTAGCCGTCAGCCTTCGGGATTTGGCAGTCGCTCGTATGTGCGAGGTCTTTGGCGGGATGCTGAAGAATGAAGATATCCGGAAAATGGCTAAGTATGGAGCGGTAATTTTAAATAAAATACGCACTGGAGTGTTTGAGGTCTTAAAAGCAGTTTTCTTGTTTCGTCACCTCGAAAGACTTCTCTTGTGGGCCCTTCTGGCTGTCCGTTAAAACAACAAATAGTGCCCGAATCGTCATCCCAAAATTTATATCGTAGAGGTCGTTTAGGGTACTTGGATGAAAGTTCAATATTCGGCCAAAAATGACATCGCTGCAACTAAGAGCCGTGGGCTTTTTACTTTGAGGCCCTGCAACACAACTTCTCTCGTGTCGGTATATATCCGCTTTTGGATGCATCGTCTCCTTTGCATATAGACGCAGCTGAGCTTCGCTTCATGTCACATAGGTTCACTCATTCACCGTGCCAGCTACAGTTCGCTTTGAAGTGTCGATGGTAGTTTGAGAAATGGTTAAGTCCGAACCCGTGAAAGCAATTTTAACCAGGTTCTTAATTTTTCAAGGTTAAATGGATGGATTTTGGTAAAATTTTGTGTCTCCTGCCACATTTCTTTCCCTTTGCTCGCAGAGGTTTTCCGATGAATTCTTCAGATCAGTCTCAACATCACCCGGTCATCCGAAAATCAGTGTCGAAGTTGGCCAGTCGTAACAGTGCTGTCAGCTATAAAATAGGGAGTTAATAAAAAGTGAACTATCTTGAGCAAATGGACGCCTATGAGCTCAAGAGATGACTTTTCGGAATCGGTGAAGCCCGACGATGAATCTCAAAGCTTCATCCGAGTTGTCAACTGAAGTTCAAAATATTGAATATTTATTTTGTAATTTTAGCACTTAAAATGGCGATTTTCTATTTTTGGCACCTTTGCTAATTGCATGATAATAAATATTTTATTATTTATTTTAATTTGAACTTCCAGTCAGTGGCAGTGGAACTGAAAGGCAACCAATCAGAGATCTTCTATTTTTGTCAGGGTTTTCAATTCTTGCAGTTACCAATTGGTGCGAATTTCTTCTTATTTAAGTATGGCGCCATCTTCATTATTATTCACAGAGCTTTCAAAGGAAATTCGATTTCATTAAGAGCAAATTCAATCTTAAGTGAAATTCGTGTTTTTCAAAGCAAATTCATATCTTCAAAGGGAAATCGAAGTTTATCAATTTTCAAAGCAACTTCAAAGAGAAGAGAAGGCGCGCACCTTTAAGAAATTCGCAATTCATAAATTCAAAGCAATTCGCAAGTTCTTCAGTTGCAAATTCCTCAATATTCAAAGGCGAATTTAATATTCAAAGGCGAATTTCATATTCAAAGGCGAATCCTCAAATTCAATATAAATTCATATTTTCTTCAAAGGAAATTCGAATTTCTTCATAAAGGCGCAAATTTCAAGAGGGGAAATTCGTGGTTTTTCAAAACAAGGCGAATTCTTCCAGTTCAAAGGAAAAATTCACATCAATTTCCAGAAGCGATTTTACCTAACATATCTTTTTGCAGATCAAAGTTCACAATTGTCAGCAATTTGAAGAAATCTTGGGCGATTTTCACAGAGAAGAAGCATAATAAAAACATCTTTTTCATCCTTCAATCTCAGATTTCTCTCAAAATACATTGTGCATGTTCCTGAAATTGGCGACCTTCTACAAGTCTCGTGATCCGATCATTCTCATATAATTTCCTCGAGTTGAATTACAGGCGGCTTGATTTTCACACTTTTAATCCTCTCAATGTTCGCTCTGAGTTACTAATTTTCTCAAGTGAAAAAAATCTTGTACAATCGAGTAGAAGTTGAATTTTCGTGAATCAATTTCTGTTGACTTAGAATCCTTTCTCGAATAAAAATCCATATCTCGGATTTTCATTGAAAATAATTCCCTTCGAAAAGGCTATTTTTAACTCCTCGCAGCTATTTTTAGCTTCCGTAAATCTTGTCAATATAGGTCAAGTTCACAAATAACAAGCACTTTTCGTATCGCGCTTCACTTAGCTCACTGGCTGTGACTAAACCGCCCTTACTCATGATTTTCTCAAAGTTGGTTGAGAAAGATCTTCACAGTATTGCCGTATACATAGATCCGCTTAAGATCGTGGGTTCAATCATTCAAAATATTGGAGTAACCGCTTATTAGAGGCTTTCACTTCCATACCTTATCTCCTCGCTTCATCGTGATTGAATTCGCGGATGACTTGTATTAAGCATTACAATTCTACTACTCGCGAGATAGTGTCAGTTGATGGGCGAGTCATTTGCAGTCTTAAGCCTCTAGACATTGAAAGGAGTTTTGGCATTCCTCAACACCCTAACAGTCTGGTTATTTCTATGGAGTAGTGTGAGTAGGCATTTGATGCTGATGTGGACAAGTGTCAGAAGAAGATGGCAGAAAGATGGTTAAAACAAGCAAAGAATAGATTGCCAAACAATGTGGGTCGTGGTGAATACAAGGATGAGTACGTGATTCTAATCACACTCCTGAATCGTGTCTCAGTCGCTGCAGATGCAAACGTTTTCCACTCGATGTATTACATTATTGGTCGACTACTTCGGGCAGAGCATTATGATCGGCATCCTTTCATTAGCCATATTCCTCCATGTGCAAATCACCGCTCTTACGGTTGCCTTCGCGACTTTATATGTGTTCAGATCTCGCGGTAATTTGATCGCTTTATCGTATCGGCCCAGGGCTAAACACCGCGGGCATTCTCAGCAGTTCCGCCGTAGTGCCCACAAGATTATGATCAGCTTGAGTTCACTAGAGTCAACGCCATTTCGCTTGTTCACGCAGGCTTCTTTGACCTATAGCGAGGAATTTGGACCGGAATTGCACGCTCTCAGATCTCGCTAGCCTGTTAGGGCAGCTGGCGGATGGATGGGCAGATTGGTTTATTCGGCTCCCTAACATACACCTACATCCTCGAGTGTGTGTACGGGTTTTACAGAAATCCAAATTTTATGCTTTCCACGTTATCCTTTGGATAAGACAATCTTTCAGGAATTACTAAGACAGATGCATGATGTTCATCGTCTTCTACGCCGCAGGCACAGACCATCTCTCAACTTTCCTTTTCAGTTTGGAATGTATTGGTGCAAGTCGGCAATTGATAGTAAAATTGCAGGGCAAGAGCTTGAGAAATATCATCTTAAGTATCTTGTTGAAGCATGTGCCTATGATCTTTCAGGTCATTATACAGCTCGCCTTGCTGGAGGTACATATCACGAGCCTTCTATGGAGGATTACTGGGCAAATTGCGCAGATGACTTCGAGGTTCGCAGACGCAGTTACGGCCGCTTCTCTCTCTCAAAGATTTCTATTTTCTTATCAGAAGAGGTGGGAGGTTTATCAGATGACGAGGGAGAAGTTCTTCCTCGGGCTTTTCGTGAGAGCAGTCGATACAATAACCGCTAAGCGCCAGATTGGTACGCCAAAGAATATGCAACGTCAAGGAGAGGCTCGCAGAGTTATCCGCACGAAGATACTTTACCTCGACAGCAAGAAGACAAGGAGGGTAAGTGTTCCCAGAGCAGAGCCACCAGTAGTGGTGAATCCTTCGTTACCTTTCTCGTCAAAACCTAAACAAAAGAAAAGGAGTAATCCTCCTAAGAAAGGTCAAGCGCCAAACAATTCAAAGGGCAAGGTGCTTGCCACTGTTACACACACGGAGCCTGTCAGACACCCTGTCACAGAGCCAATTCAGAGTCCACCAGTGCCTGAGGTTCAGCCTCAAGTTCCTACATCGCCTAAAGAGCCACTCATCCCAACTACATTGAATTGATTTAGACTTCCACCTCGCAGTTGGGTCTTACACACTCACTCACGCGATTCTCCTCACGCTAGTGCATCTTCTAGTAGCATTAGCTGAGACCAATCTTGGATCAAAGCTCAGTTAGGAAGGAAGAGGAGGCAGCCATCTTATGTTCTTAATCATTCTAATTTTGACGACATTTACCAAGATGCGCCAGACAAGAGGGTCAAGAACATGGTTCACGTAGAGAGAAACACTGATATGGAGATTGTCATTGAAACTGCCGTACCTCCATAGGGTAAGGACTTGGCTGAGTTAGAATCTCGTGGATTTTGAAGTTATCATAAGTCAACCTTGGTCGAGTACACGCCGTGATCAGTTGATCTTCATGTTGCTACGCATGCTGCCGTGGATAGAATACTAAAGCGACAGAGGATATATGCAGCCCCTCAAGGCTGAAATCGACAAATTGCCAAGATATTTCTACGGTGCATAGACCCGATGCCATTAACACACTTCCGCCGATGCTTGAGCCTCCAGCAGATCAAAATCAACTCAATCACTTGGTTGCATATGGCAAGCGTTTGGATGAGTGGGAGGAGGAGTTCGTTGCTAGAGGCCGTGCTATGCTTACAAAGTTATATCAGTTGCGGTACAATGCACGAGAGCTCCGTCTTCGTCTTCAGGATGAGGAACGAGATATGGCTATTAACAAACCCCGGGATGAGATTATGATTGCTCACCTGAGTGTGGCGTATGATGCAGTCACAGATGCAGAGGACAGAGAAGCTATCTACTCTTGGAAGACACAATTGGTTTTCAGAGCAAAGATAGAAGACACTTTAGCATTAGAGTTGGCTGAGAATAGAGAGCACGTCACTAGTGCACTCCGGTTTGTGAGAACTCTAGTATCTCGCTTACCGTGCCGTTACCAGATCGAGGGTGGTGCCTACGTAGAGCTTACCGTTGTTCAATCAGAGCTCCAGGCACTCATTCATATCATTTTCAGTGGGGAGACCGTTGGCTGTAAGATTACTCAGCTTACAGTCATGTCAACATTATTCGATGAGGCAACAAGGAGCAGAGGGGAACTTCAGTCTCGTGACATACCGGTGAGGACATACGCATCGACATAGCATTCGATGAGTCTTCATAGCTCCGTGGATAGTGATACTAACAATCTGAGGGATTGATTGCTCGAGATCACACATATAGTAAACTTCGCTCCTCTACCTCTCAGATAGACATTGCTAATACGTGGAGTTGAACTTGGTGTTACCCTTCAAGTTAACTCCGATGTTGTCATCATACGGCTATCTATTCTAGATCACTTTACACACTTGAGTTTTATTTTAGGTTTTACGCTAATCGATGGTAGTCTTCCGCCACTGGCTTTCACGAAGGACGCATGCTCAAGACAATTGTCCATTTTAGATTAGATGTTTCGCTTAACTCCGATGGTAGCTTTCCAGCTTAATCGTGATAGTTTACTTCATTAGGGTTTAATAATTAATCTTGCATGCATTTGCGAGACTGTAGTTAACACAAGGTGATTTTAGGGTTCCCTACACCTTGATGTATATAAATAAGAGCTTTGCTCATTTGTAATTAACTTTTGCTTGAGAGAGAAATATATGCTGCGCCTACCTTGCCCTCAATATTGCTCTTTTGGTATTTGTTCATGTGTCTTCACTATTGCGATTAATTGTTATGCCACATAGGGTTTCAAGAGATTGTAATGGTGGATTCTTTCCATAGTTTAGATAAATCTGTTTTGAACATCTTTACCATTGTGATCAATTGTTATGCCACATAGGGTTTCAAGAGATTGTGATGATAAATCTGTTTTGTGTATCTTTACCATTGTGATCAATCGTTATGCCACATAGGGTTTCGAGAAATTACGGTGATAAATCTGTTTTGTGAATCTTTATCATTATAATCAAGGGTTATGCCACATAGGGTTTCGTGAGATTGTGATGATAAATCTGTTTTGTGAAGTCTTTACTATTTCGATCAAGTGTTATGCCACATAGGGTTTCATAAGATTGTCATGGTAAATTCTTAATTCTGTTTTGTACCCAATAAACTTATTCAGGTTGAGATAATAGTCGCGCCACCTTGCCTTCAAGTAGAGAATCTGAATTCGTTTATCGTCAGATAGTCAAACCTTGCTCCATTTCCTCATGCTCTGTTTTCTTGAGGAGATTGGATAGATTAAGTTTAGTTGTAGTTAGTGGATCTGCAAAACCAGAAAATACCCAGCTGCAACGTATAAGTTCTTTCAAGAAAGCCTTGTGCCTCTACAGCTGAAACAAAAAGACAGGACATAGTTTAGCTTATTTCCCTTTGCAAGTATTTTTGTCAAAGCACAACGAGGGAGCTTCCCCTCCTAATTTGAAGAGCACTCATTGCGTAGTGTACATACGCTGTTCATAACAACTTTTACTCCAGAGGTGTGAGTTGTTACGCCAACACTGCACACGCAGAATTCCAATGATCCACCCCACGTCTATGTTTGTCAAATTGTCTGAATCAACCCTCGGATGCACTTGCTGTTCATTGTCAGCTACTCTGATGAAATCATGAACTAAGACCGATTTGGTCTTGAATTCAGTCTACGTGAATTGCATTATGAAAAACTCGCCCGTTGACTGTGAACACGACTATATTCTAACAACTTTCTGAAGAGACTAAAAAAGCTCTGGCAAGGCTAAAAGTAGCTCACTGCGAGAAAGTTTTTCGAAATTTTTCTGAAACGTGGGTTATGTGCAGAATCAAATTCTAAGCAAACCCAGATCAATAAAAATTCGAAAAAGTGAGTTTTAGCTAGGCATGCAAAGACTTTTCATTCGAGAAAAGTAGGGGTTTTTAGAGCTTCCTGGGGCAATTTTTCTTGAGAAAATCTAGAACATGGGTTTTGTGCACAACGGAATTCTAAGCCAACCCAGATGATGCGATTTTCAAGAAGATGTGATTTTGGCCCACATGCAAAGAAATCTTCGGAAAAAAGCACAGAGCTTCAGAATGAAGGTTGTAGGGCAATTTTCTCGAAAAAATCTAAGACATGGGTTTTGCTGCAAATAATGAAGTATGCGAATCCAGATGATCAAACTCTGAAAATATGCTGAATTTCTTTGACATGCGAAGAAAGTACCTAAGATGAGAAATAGAAGAAATAAGACAGAAGAAAGAAGGTTTTATTTGTTCTTCCTTTGTAGAATTCGCTTTCCTCAATCTTGGATTCTGATGTAACCTGCATGCAAACTGAAAATAAAATCTAGAATTGCCTTCTCCTCAGCAATTTAAATCCAACGCTACAAAAAATATTGAAATCTGACACCTGTAGCACTTTGAATCCTCAAATGCATGAAGAAATCGCCATTAATGAAGCTCTTTGAGAAAGCACGACTTGATTAAGAATGAAGAAATAAGGACGACTTTTGTCTTTAAATAAATAAAATTCATTTAAAATTTGTCCATCTTCTCAAACTCAAAGCGCACCTCTTAATTTGGCAGTTAACTGAGCCTCAAATTAGGGCGTATGCTTAACTAAGCCTTCAAAATGAATGCCTAGAATGTGATTGGCTGTGAACTGAAGCTTAAAATGCATGAAAATGATGCTTTAATAGAACGCCACTTTTAACTTTAGTTTAACTGCCCATGCAAATCAGTTAAACTTGTGCATGCAAGTCAGTTAAGTGCACATGCAAAACAGTTAACTTCACATGCAAATTAGAACTCAACATCCTCTTCAGTTAACTGAACATGCAAATGCATGCACACTGCAGATGAACTGAACTTCTAAAAATAGCAACTCAAAATGAACTTCAGCATCTTCTGCATGCAACCCAGAAATCGTTCAGTCTAACTGAAGTCAGAACTCAAGTTAGGGCGTGTTGATGTGTTTTTCGTGACCGCACCAACGCAGAATAAAGTTGCCAACGACTACCCTATTCTCTCTTGATCAAAGCATCCAGCACACTAAGATTGCGAGAGAGTTCGTGCGTTCAACTCCAAGGTTCTTTTAGTGCGAATAGGCTCAGTTGGCTCGATGTGATTTGCTGGTATTTCAAGGGGACTTACGAAATTGTTCAACGGCAGAGGAAGGGGGTTTAAATGCTCGAAAGATTTGTCTATAAAGTTCTTGTTTCAAAAGGTACTGAATGTAAATGGTGCTGGGTTAAGAAGGCTCTAATCTACTCTAAGGCGTGGGACATGGCGATCAATTCTCACAAGCTTCAACCAGGCTCTGCTTTGCCTCGCTTCGGACAGCCTCCATGTTAACTCGCAAGGTAATCTTCGAGGAGAGTAGCTCAAGGTGTTCAGATCACAACTTAGCATGAAAATACCATCACAACGACGCATATAAACATACAAATCATGATCGAAGTTAAGTGCATGATATTCCAGTTGACCACACAAGGCGCATTCACCATCAGCGAACACACTAGTGGTATGGATAGACGAAGTTTGCTCGAATTAAAGACTACATTCCACAATTCCTATCTACTTGCATAAAAATGAAATTACACTACTCTACGCTACTTGAAGTAGAAGGGATGAAGAAACCTCGCTAGCTATCCATAACAAAGACGAATTTCACCATCAATGAAAAGATCTTTTATTATGAAAGTTTTACACAACAATCTCTTGCAAAAGTTTTCAAAGGAAAACTTTCCTTCTTCAACTACACTATCAATCTATACTAAGCTACTTCTAAGTTGTCCCTCTACTCTATGTACTGTCTAAGTCTAAGCTAATGTCTAATGAGATACAAATGAGGGGGACTCCCCCTTTTATAGATGGCCAAGTCCAACGGACGGCTTAGATTACAATTGGCTGGATGGCCCAGATTTTGCCACCTCAGCCCTAAACAAGATTCGCCCTAAAAACTGCCACAAAGAGGAGTGGGGTAATAAATGAGCCATTAATGTCCATCATCCTTCTAGAAGATTCCAACTTTGAAACACGTTCACATTGTTCTTGATCTTCTTCTTGACGTCGTTCTTCAACTTCTTTGTCACTTGAGCTGGGCACATACGAAGTCTCAACACTTAGCCACTTTTCGCAAATTTTCTTCCTTCGAGGTTGAGATGTCATCTTGAATTACTTGCTTCATCACTTTAAGTCACCACCGCTTGGTCTCGACGTTCCTCCTGCAAAACAAGCAAGGAGAAGAGTATTAGAACATTTCATAATATAAACTCAACTTACTTACCAGGATTTTCATGTTTTGATCTCCAAGGGTTCATCGTTTTTCCTTAGCCAACTTTACGTTCAAATTCTTCATGCCTTAGCCAAATTTCCAACCTATCTTGCATTCTGCTCGGCGCACTTCACTCTGATATTTCATCCAACTAAGGCTCGAGAAAGAAAAGCTTTCATCAGGAACTCGATCAAAAATCATCTAGGCGATCATTTTCAAATTCACCCGCCAAGGCATTTTTAGCACATTTTATCCCTTGCCTTAGAAAATTTTAAAATTTCCCTTAGGAAATTCATCAACCTGGTGCCCATCAAAATCTTCACCCCGGAAGGCTTTGGCGAAGCGTGGAAGACATGGAAATCAACTCTTCATTGGAAATCTTCAATACCCAGAAGAAAATTTTCTTTAGAATTTGTCGAACTCATGGGTATACAATGAACGGGTTCATTTGGATTTCAAGCTTGGAAAAAATAATTTTTTAAACAAATTTAATCCCGTTCTTCATATCTGTAGATAATTCTTGTTCCTCTGACTTGAAATTTTTTATCAATCTTGTAATGCCAACATCTTCTGACTTTGCCACTAGAAAATTCATTCGTGTTTCAAGAAGAATTTTATCACCTTCGTGTCTAGGTGTATTTTCTAAGGAAGAAAATACCTTAGAAAATACCTTGCCTTAGAAAAAATTTTGAATCACTTTGCATTTTGAAAATTTTGCCTTAGAAAAATTTCTATTCAACTTTATCCATTTTGCCTTGGTGAGAAAAATCATCAACTTCACTCAGAAAATCTTCCTGCAAGCACATCACACTTAACATCCAATGCCCGGCATGTTTTATTTTATTCACCACCTTATATACTTTAGGCACATTCAGCTTATTACCAAGGATTTAAATTCCACGCCTAGCACATTTAAACTCCCATGCCTTAGCAATTATCACTTCATCACCTTTATACTTTGGGCGCATATCCAACTTGAAGAAGGATATTCATCTAAAACTCCAACGCCTAGCACATTTAAATCTCTCCTCTTTGTGCTTTGGGCGCATATTACACTTGCTAGAAGATGAAACCTTCAACGTGACTCTTGAGCTTCCTTGTTTTTGTCTTCACATGGCCCCACTTGGGCGCATATAGCATGTAGAGGTGAATGAAGTTTCTAACGTGTTTTGACCTTTGACCCCTTAGCTTCTTTCTTGGGTGCATATGACAAGGTGAGGTGGATGAGATTCTAACGCCCTTGACTTCTTCTTTAAATCTTGTTGATCTCTCAAACATAGGCGCATTTTGGCATATGTGTTGGATATCTTTGCCTTAGAAAATTTTGCATGTCATGCTTTCAAGGTGGGCGCATTTAGCTTAGTGTGAAGGATAAACTTTGTTGACTCTTTGACTGGCTATCCTTGGGCGCATATGAACTTGCTAGAAGGTGGGCGCAAATGGAGAGTGGTGGAGGATGCTTTATGCCTTAGAAATTTTTTGAACTTCTTCCTAGAGTGAGGGCGCATCTTGCCATAGGAGCAGGATGAACTTTACTTAGAATATTTTTTTTAGCATGCCATCACCTTGAGGGCGCATTTCACCTAGGCAGGAGGATGAACTACCAATTCCTTAGAAACTTTTTCAACAACAAGCTTGAGGTGGGCGCATTTCCTATGTGGTGGAGGATGAAAACATGTTAGAAACTTTTTCAAACACCTTGAAGGCAAGCTGGGGCGCATTTAGCATGTCCAGTAGGATATTTTCATGCCTTAGAAAATTTTCATAACTACTCCACCTTGCATGGGCGCATTTGAGGGTACCTGCAGGATATTCAACATTTAGTATCTTTTTCCATATCATGCTTGTGAACTGGGCGCATTTTCAAGGTGGAGGAGGATGAGTTCAAGACTTAGAAATTTTATCTGCTCCTGCCTGTTTATCCATGCCCTGCTATTTATAGTAAGTCCCTCAATTTTCACACTTATGAAACTCGGATCGATTTGAAATTTTAAACATAGGATCTTCATGACTCTGTCAACCTGTTGACACTGCTATTCTGAGTTGGCTTGCTAAAAAAAGCATATTTCTAAAGGTAGTTTGCTATTTATAGTAACTGCTTGTTTTTGATACCTCCACAACTCCGTTTGATTTGAAATTCGAATGACGTGCTCCTCACCACGTGACTTGCCTGCTGACATCGGCGCCTGCTGCTGACTTGCTATTTTTAGCCCGTTTCTGGAATGACTTACTATAAATAGTAAGTGTTCCGTTTGCCCTCAAATTTTACCAGCGGATAGCTTGAAAGATATTAATCGCGGTGGTTTACACCGATTTTCAAAAATTCTTACTTTTTACGCCTCTTTTTGGGTCCCGAAGCTGGAAACCCTAATTCATCTTGCATGCATATCAAATGACCTCTGTTTGTTCTTGTTTTTGTTGCATTGCGATCAGTTCGTGATTCTGAAGTGCTGGGAAGCGGCTGCCGGGATGCATCTGCTAAAAATAGCAAGTTCCTAAATGAGTGATTTCATCTCCGCTTTGCATGCTTCATCATCATGAGCTTCAAAACCTGCATAAAAGAATATGCGTAGACATGCAAAAGGAAACCCCGACATGCAAATTCCTAAAATAGCCTCTGGCTATCAACTCCAAAGTTATCATCTCTCTTTTGCATGTTACACCATCGCTAAGGTCTCGTAGTAAACCCTAAGGAATCACTGGCTACGCGCTGAAAACTTCGCGATCTAAGCCCCGGAATCAGCCTCCCGAAGTCAACCGCTAAAATAGTAAGTTGTCCGTTTCAGCTCAAAATTTGCAGATGAATAGACTGATATGTTCTGGATGCAGTGTGACTGTTAAAACTTTGAAAATGTCGAGAAAATGCTCCAAATTTCACACTTACTAAAAATAGTAAGTAGCCAGAATCAAGAAATTTCCCTCAAGGAAGCTTGTCGAAGCACACCGACTACGTTGTTAGTCTTTATTTTCAATTTATTCATCTTGCTGACCACAAATTGGTTGGAAAGTTGAAAACCTCTAATTTTACCGACTTGGCCAAAATCCCACATCGCATGCACACCCCAAAGACGCATAAACGGTGAGAAGGGATGAAGAGAGAGGACAACAGAAAACAAACAAAAATCAAGCCAAAAAGTTCAAAACGGCACTAGGGTCCCCATTTCATGATGGGGCTATGTGTGAAAAGGTCACAAATAAGCAGCGCATCTACCACCCCTTCAAAAATCAACTGACCTCTAGGCGCTTCCGCACTTAGCCAATTTTGATGAAAATTTGATTGTAACTCTTCACACGGAGCTCGCTCGAAAGCACTAATTTGATGACTCCATAAGCCCATTGATCAGCCGACGCATCGCATTTTCAGAGCAGGGGCAAAAATTGATCAAAAAGACTTTGAGACCTGCACCATAAAACTAAGATCCAAGGCTTAAAAATCCAAGCCTCTTTCAAAAGCTGCTCTTTTCACAGACTTAGTCAAATTTTCTCCATCTTCATCTCGTAGAAAGGGAAAACGAATCCTCCATAACTTCTGATTGACAAAGTTCTAGGACTGGATAACTAGATCACTGCGGAGCTGACTTCATTCCACACAACAATTCCAAGACAACATTTATTCAAATTCCAACATCCGAGGGTTGAAAAACAAGGGCGCCCTTTTCAAAAGGTGCTCTTTTCATCCCAGAGATAGCCATTTTCTCAACATTTTCATCTTACGAAGGTAAACTAGATTCCCTCGTATCTTGCATTCAACAAACTTTCAGAACTGACGAATTGGTGCAACGTGAAGCTGAAACCATTTCGCAAAACAACTGCAAAGGAACATTTCCCAAGAAAACATCATCTGAGAGGTGAAAAAGGAGGGCGCCTCTTTCAAAAGGTGCTCTTTCTTCTCCAGAGATGGCCATTTCTGGAACTGACCAAAATATCACTGAAACTCTGACTGTGGGCAGCTAGGTTATCTTCTGATCTGACGGAGACAGGCAACGGATAGCTAGATGTAACACAGACAAACTGAATATCTGAGATCACCAAATAAAGGACATTAAAGGCCTCAAAAGCTCAAGCACCTTTTTGAAAATGTGCTCTTTTGCTTTATTCACCACCTCAAAATCAAGATTCAACCTTGCATTTGTCTGCTCGCCCTGGCTTCTCAGCAATTTAGATTGACGCAAAAGGGTGCAACGCGGAGCTGGACTGAGCGTGAAACAAATGTCAAAGGTGTCATTTGATCTGAAACCTCCGTTTAGGGCCTCAAAAAGATGGGAGCCCCTGGGATAGACTGCTCGTTTTTGCTTCCAGTGTTAAGTCATTTTCTCGTTTCTCTCGTTTTCTGCTGTATCTCACATAACTCGAGCAAAACATGTCCGTTTGACAGGCTTGATAGCTCGTTGCGAAGCTGGCGAGATCTCGGACAAATGTCTGCTGGAGGTGACAAACCCTAAAAATAGGATCTGGGCCCCTAAAATCAAGGGAGCCTTTTTCAAAAAGTACTCTTTGCTCCAGAGTTAGAAAAATTTGATGATTTTCCTTCAAATTTTGGATTTTCTCAAAACTCTCCAGTATTAGACTGATATCAAACTGACATAAGCTTCATATTCAAAAATCCCAAAAATCACTTTTTGACATCACTTTGACTAGGTTTAGACTATTTTAAGCAAAATGCCTTAGTGAAGCAAAAAATTTGGGTTTGGGTACAACACTTATCTACCGCAAAAGTTACATCTTGTGCATATTTCCTTACTACAACATCATATGAAATCCAATCTTGTTCTTGCATATGTTCTTGGAAGGCTTTGAAGGATTTTAACAAATTCTACTTCCTTCATTGGTACAATTCACACTTCGTTTACTCTCAGCTTTATGCAATTCTCATTTCACTAGTTGCCTTTATGTTCTAACACAAATAGTCTCCCTTCTTTTAAAAGCAAACCTCACTTCAAAGAATAGTTTAGATGTGCTAGGTTGTCTAAAGAATGGGATCTTTGCTAAAGATGGTCTCAGACAAGTATTGAGCCTAGCTCCAAATGAACAGTCTCCACCACAAATGATTTTGGTCTGTGATAAATACCCTTCTTGATAAGGATGCAGTATAGGTTGTGTACTTTTTCAAAGGATCCATTTCTGACTTTGCAATCTGATATGTAACTGCAGAAGGATACCTACAGTTCTTAGTTTCAATGTCACTGCTATGGTTTTGTTTCAACTCTCTTTTGTTCACACTTTTTTATCTCATCTTGTTGAAAGTGTAGACATTTTTACTTAACAGGGATTTTGTATTATGTACTTTTAAAAGTTTATAATAGCTGTCGTTTATATAGGGAGCATTATGCTCCTTTTCTGCATCAATATATATTATTGTTTTGATTAGAATAGAGACACATTAGAGAAACCTATGCAAAAAATGTATTTCTTATGGTATGCATGGACTTAAATTTCACATTTGTATCCTTTTTGCATATTCTCTTTGTATTGTTATTTTTTTTTCCCGAAGTACTTTTTCTGTAGTTTCCAATTCAAGTAAATACATTTAGAAAATTGGTAATGTATGATTGGAACTTTAAATGTAAATTACGTTGCTAGTGCTAATCCGTTAGTGTGTGGTAATGAGCTAGGTATTAAAAGTTTTTAACTTGTTCTTTTCTGAGTCATCACTGTTTATGGTGCTTGCATGATTTAGATTTATCATATGAATAATTTCTCAAACCCACAATCTCATGAATAACTTTTGCATTTGATATTATATTTGCAAATCTTGGCAGGTTTTTGATACATTGATAAGGCTTCTTTGCTCAAGACCTCCACATGGAGAAGCAATGTGGCATGTAGGCTGGCTTTTCAAAAATATACTTCCATACCTTGAAACAAAAATTTTTGATCATCACTTGAATGTATGTAATGCAAGCTAGTTTAAATATAGTACTAGTAAAATACCTTCAAGGTTTTGAGCTAATAGTGATAATTTTAAACTCAAATTTCTAATGTACTAAATAATGTCTTTTTCTGCTAGAGATATCTAGCTTTTCATGTTTGTTTTCTAAATTTGACATGAGAGTAAGTAGTTAAGAACTAAATTCATTTATATAAGAGGTAGCCAGAAACTATGGTAGCTGTAAGATTCAATGTGCATTATCCAAACGATTTTAATACATACTTTTATTATCAAATGCATTGTTTTAAGACACATTAACTTTGTGATATCATTATGACACAAAGGAGATTTTTGTCATTAGATGAGTGACCATCATTGCATATAACCATGAATATAGAAAGTCATTTTTTACTCATTAAAAAGACAGTTCCTTATATAAAAAAGTATAAATCCAAATACATCAAAATGACATGTATAACCAGTAAAAACAAGAACAGTCTTAAAACAGTTGAACCAAATTTGGCTATCAACAATGTTAGCATTTTAATTTGTCTTTTTTAGGGCAACCCAAACTGGAATAGTATGTGAAGAAAGCCTCTATCCAAATTTGTAAGGGAAGATCCCCAATTCATACTGCTAAAATCTTAACAATAAACAATCTTGGTATTTATGCACACTTAAAATTTTTATTTGAGGTTCTGCATGGAAACAAATTACTGGAAAGCAATTTCAACCTATCTTTTTGATTGTGGAGGCTAGGGCACAAGGATTTTTTCTTATGCAGCCAAACAATAATATGATATGGAAATACATGCCATTCAAGTTTTGAGCCAAACATGTAGTGCTTTAGGTTGTGAGTGTATTTGGAGTATGTTTGAGCAAGACATCCCAAAAAATTCAGCAATTTATCAATGAAAAGGTTGAATGACCTTGTATTTGTGTGTTTCCACCACAAGAGAGTTTTAGCTACAGATGAAGAATTAGCCCCTTGGAGTTGGAGTATGGTCTTGTGCTTGAGTGGATCACCAATGATGACCCCATTTTCCTAGAGGATGGTGCATAGGTTGATTAGTGTAATGTCCCCATTTTTAGCACTACACTGTTCAGTGATTGATGGCCTATCCCTGGAGTGCTGTCGACCAGTCAGAAGCAGAATTAGGGTTTCTGGCTGCTTGGTGGGTTCTTTTGAAGATTCGGGGGTTTGCATGTTGGAGTTTGGCTGTTTGGATTCTGGATTCCTTTTGGGTTTTCAGAG
>VDFB02187767.1:0-24927 GCA_007258455.2 Sequoia sempervirens | reverse complement strand
TATTGAAGCAAATCAGATTTGCAATGTAGAAGAAGAAAATGTAATTGCAAGCATTGAACACACTCAATGGTATATAGATATCATGTATTATCTTAAATACATGAAGTGTCCAGAAGGAAATAATGATAATCAAAGAAGAACGTTGAATTTGTAGGCGTCTAAGTATGTTTTTATGGATGGAGATTTATTTTGGAAAAACAGGGATGGTGTATTATTGTTATGTCTGGATGAATTTCAATCTAAAAGTGTTTTGAGTGAAATGCATGAAGGAGTGTGTGGAGGACATTACTTAGCAAAGACAACAACACATAAAATTCTTAGGGTAGGGTATTATTGGCCTAGGATTTTTAATGATTCCTTTGCATATGTGAGAAAATGTGAAGCTTGCCAGAAGTTCTCTAGAAATTTCAAATATTAGGGAGCTTTGCCACTTTGACCTTTGTAGGCTGATGCCCCTTTTCATCAATGGGCAATTGATTTCATTGGAAAAATACAAGAAAAATCAAGTGGTGGACATAGGTGGATATTGGTGGCCACTGATTATTTTACCAAGTGGGTAGAGGCCATCCCAACTAAACAAGCTACAAGTAAGGTGGTGACACAGTTCCTGATGGATAATATCATTACTAGATTTGGTACACCAATAAGGTTGATTACTGACAATGGGATGTGTTTTAGATCAAATGAATTCAGAGGCTTCTGTAGCACATATGGTATTGCCATTTCCTATGCATCCCCTTATCATCCACAGGCTAATGGAAAAGAGAAATCTAGCAATAAGAGTCTTTTGAAGATTATAAGAAGGATGCTAGGTCAAAACAAGAAGGCTTGGGATTCAAAATTAAGATTGGTTGTATGGGCTGATAAAATTATGATGAAGAAGGCAATTGGGAAGTCTCAATTTGAGTTAGTGTATGGAACACAAGCCAGGATGCCTTTGCAGAACTTGTTACCAGTTTACAAGTTTATTCTTTAGGAAGATTTGGATATTCCTGAACCCATGGAGGAAAGAATGGAGTAGTTAACTGAACTGGATGAAATAAGGAGAGTGGCTCAAAATCAAAATATAAAATTGTAGACGTAGATACAATATTTAATTGACAAAAGGGAAAAGGATAGGAAATTTAGAGAGAGTGATCTGGTACTGATGTGGAATGCAAGGTGCCAAGAGAAGGGAAAACATTGGAAGTTTTAAGCCTTATGGCTAGGGCCTTTTGTGGTGATTGGAAAGAAAGGTGAAGATTCATACTATTTGCAGAATGTGGCAGGTGAGGATCAAGAATTGTCTGTACATGGGAAATTTCTAAAAAAAAATTTCTCTTGAAGTAACACAGAGGATTAAAGGTTGCCAATGCATGGACAAATTTTGATGATCCTCTTTGAAATTCTTTTCCATGCATAGTAGTTTAGGAAATAAAAGGAGCGGGATTTGCAAGTACATAGACAATCCTGGTTTTCCTTCTTTTGAAATAAATTTTCCATGTACAGTAGTATAGGTTCTCATTCATTTCCATTACCATATGTTCCATCATTTTGAGTTTGGTTAGCTCACCGAGAAATCTAAATCCTTGCAATGGTCTCACTATCATTCATCCTCGCATGAGCTACCAGTAGGAACTCGTGAAAAGTTTTAAATTTTACGTTTTATTGCATCTAAGTGTTTCAAGCATTGAGTCCTCATCATAAGCACAAAAGTCCCTCTTTGTATTGTCTTGCTTATTTTCTGTCATAAAATCCATTGAATCCATCAAGTCCATATTTCATTAAAAGACCCGAATCGGCAAGACATAGTAAAAGTCTCCCCGACCTGGATTTTCACTAATGTATATTTGTTGTAGACTATCGACAGGACAATTTTCTTGTTTCGGCGACCAAAGGAGTCATTTCGGCAAAGGGAATCGTTGTCGGAGTGAAGTCATAGCGAATACATTGTGTTTCGCCGACCGACGCATGTGGAAGTATATCGGTCAAGCTAAAGGTATTCGGGAGAATGTTTTGGCGAAGTATTTTTTCTTGCCGACAGGCATATATAAAAAATATATCGACATATGTTGGGGCATCAATGTAATGTCAGGGCAAATACAATATGTCATACCGACTAAGGCACAAAGGGGTTGTTTCGGCCAGATTGATTGGTATCGGCATGAACTCATAACGAAATCATTTTGTCTTACTGACTGGCTTGCAAACAAATGTCTCAAGAAGACTTATGTGCATCGGGGAAAGGTCTTAGCGAAGTGGCTATTGTTTGGCCGAATCAAGTTCAAGGGTATTCAAAGGTTATCAGTGAGAAATCATAGAGTCTTACCGATTCAAAAGTTTTGTCGATAGAGATGTGCATTTCCAGGAGAAGAAGTCTTCAGTATGAGCTTCATCAAGGTTTGAAAGATATACTGATAGAATATTTTAGGGTGAGTCTTGCCGAATGGAGTAATCAGGAGGAGTGGATTCGGCCAAACATTTGGTATTGGTATGAGTCTTTCTGAGTTCTCTAAGTCTTGCTGATGGAATTTATTTCATCGGTAGGATTATTTTCATCAATGAAAGGGTGATCTTGTCATAGCGACTGGAGAATACATTGAAAAGTACATATCGGTAAGATCCAAAGATATCTATGAGACATCTCCCCGACTTGGAATTGTTACAGCGACATGAAAAATGGAAGCGGTAGCCATCAAGTTGATTCCAGGTGTCGGTAAGACCACAGAGTGTCTTGGCGAAAGGTTAAGTAAACATTGCAAAAGGGATTCGCTCCAGATTTGAAATTTTCTCACCAATGGGACATTTGATGCGACAGTACCAGTTTCAAATGGCCTTCATTCATGCTTCATTAATGGCGCGATGGGATATAACAGTGAAGTTTTAATTAATTCTTTAGTATCAAATTGATTGCAGGAGAATTGGCATGCTGAATAGAGAATTGAGACATTTTTGGGTCTGTGGAGCTCGAACAGAATACTGTAAGTAATTGCTTCTTTATTTTTCACATTTTGATTTTGTAAGTTTGAAAATGGAGTCTTCTGGTTCTAGAAAGGGTAAGGGTAGAAAGCTTGGTGAGAGTAGTCAGTTGAAGGGAAAGAAACAAAAGACTTATACAAAGCATGAAGGCACTAAAAGGAGGTTGAACCAAGACCTTATTGATCAACTACCTGGTTTGGGACCTAAAGCTAGAAGGTCTGCACAACTTAGGGCAGAAATTGATAAGCTGGATGATAAATGCAAGTTCATTGGTGATTTTTGGACTGCTGTGAGAGGGTATGAGCTCTTCAATTTCCACTACCATAGGAGAAACCATTTTGAGCTAGTCTATAATCCATGGAAATTGAATGTAGGGAAATTGGTGTGCCCTAATGTATTCGTAAATGCAGAATTGGTAAAATTGCTTGCTGATCATTATGATCCAAAACATAAAGCTACATGTGATCCTTCTGGAAAACCACAGATATGTATGTCGAGAGAAGCAATAGGTGAGGTTTTCAAATTGGAAGGGTTTTGCAATGAGGAAATCAATTGTGAGGAGTTGCAGAAAGAATTTTCAAGAATGGATACAACTTATAAGGGTTGGAGGTTATCAATTCACAGGGTCAAATAGGGTAACAAGCCAAAGCCTCTGGAAGATAATGAAGGGCCTCCATATCATGTTGATTTGTTTGAACCTTATATGAAGTACACTTATTTTTCAGTGTGTCAGGTGTTGGGGATGGATGCCCCAGAATTCATGTCAATGGTGCCAATGATCATCACAACAGATATCCAATATCACAACTCCAGGCCATTTGACTATGCTTCATATATTTCTAAGGAGCTTGATTTAGGATTGATGGCTATAAAGAGTGGAGCCTCTATTATCCATCTCAGAAATTATTCATTATTGATGCACATGGTGTTATATTTTGGACAGGAGTTAGGGGTATGGCCTCCTAAAATGAGAGTTTCTCAAATTGGTAGGGAGGGTGAAGCATTGCCTGTTCAATTGTGGACTGCTATTTGGGACAGCAGGTTTGTTGGTTCTAGTTTTATTCATTTTGAAGAGCATTTTGTAAAGACATTGTATAAATTGTATCATTATCCTTGTAATTATTCATTGACTGATGAGATCAAAAGATTCCTTCGTCCGAAGGACTTCAATGGGCCAATTGATCATAATTGGGGAGACTGGTATTGTTTGGAGGGAGCTACGGTAATCAGAGTATATGGATTTGAAGATGCACCTTTCATTTTGCCAAGGACAATTCCAAATAGGGTTGCCTATTTGAAAATTGTCAGACAAATGGATTACTGTAGTGTGATGCATTTCAGTTCTTTTGGGAAGCAGGCTTTTATGCCTAGTAATTTTTGTTTTGGTGATTTCACTATGTTGGCCAAAGAGGGATATAATTCAATCCTTGATAGATTGTTGCATTTATAATATGAAAAGAGGAACTTCAAAACCTGTGAAAAACTTTGATCTCTTGAAGGATATACTCAATTCAAAGGGAAGAAAGGATTATTAACTTTGAGTGGTATCCACATGTACCCTATCCTTTGATGATATGATCAGAAATGGATGAAGATGAAGTAGAAATGGCGGTTGAAAGATAAGTAACTAGGGGCTGCACGATATTGAGCCATTGTCTTATAGAGATGAGGAAATACCACAGCCAATTATGCTACAAGATAGACTAGACTCAACAGTATGTCTGCCCAGTTAGAGAACAGAGTATTGAAAGTGGTGATGTTGATGCAAGGCAAATGGAATACAGATCATTTGTCTCTGATGATGAGTTTATACATTCCCCAGAGTTCAAGGCATTCTTGTACAAGTAGAAGGGGAAGGAAATTAGAGAGAATGTTGATGATGTCACTTCAAAAAATGAGGAACAATTGCTGGCTCAATTGAGAAAATGTGTGGCTGATGAAATGAAAAATATGACTCCTGAAATGGGGAGGAAGATGTTGGAGAGTGCTGGTGTCATGATATTCCCTAGCCTTGATTTGAATTTTGCATTGGTTTTTGATAGTTTCTTGAAGGACAATCATGCTACACGCAAGCTTGACAAGGAAAAGGTGACAGAAGTATATGCAGGATCCAAGTATAATACTGATGAGGGATCATTGATGATATGGGCTTTATACCCACCCCATAGGAAATCAATGGTAATTGATACAGAGAAGGCATTTGGCCATGTAATGACTCTAAAAGTTGGAGAAGTTGATCCTATAGCTACTACAGATATTGGGGTAAATATTGCAAAATTGAATAAAGCACAAATTCAGTTATTGATAAAAGAAAGAGAAATGTACAAAATGAATAATGAAAAATTTCTAAGAGAAAATGATAGACTCAAAGACTTGGTTGGTGTTTCAATGGGAACAACTAAAAAGATCACTCGGAGCTCTCATGCAAAAGACCACTGGGTAGGGTGAAGTGCTTATTCTCGAGGAAAGCATGATGCTATTGCTGCAATTGTCAAGAAGAGACAGGATCATTTGATATCATGGTTGAATAAATTGTCGGGAAAATACTCTCATACTCTTGCTGCATTGAAGGAGCATACATGGATGGATGGATGAATCATGGAGAAATTTCATGAATTTTCCCAAGTAGTGAGGCTAACGTTACTACACTTGAAGCTGCAAATCCATATAATTAATTGCCATCAAAACTTCTATGATGAATTGTAGGGGATGAACAAGGGTTGTTAGATGCTACCAAGAAAACTGTGATTACATTCTCTGATGATAAAGGTGAATTGAAAGAAGCCACCAAGTGGAAAAATGAATGTGAGTCAATGAAATCACTTTGAGAGATCACTGGAAGGATACGACATTGGAAAAGTGGCGAGCAAAATGAGGGAATGGTCCAAAGATGGAAATTACTGATCGGAATCTTGTTGGAGATGTGGATACATATGAGTGTCGGGGATTGTTTGGACCACCTCAGCTTAAGAACTCACTTGTGGCTAAATATAATATAATTATTCTCTATCTTTTGTTTTGTAATTTGTATTTCCCATTTAGAAAGGATGCTTCTTTAATTATTCTCAAATGTATAAATGATCATTTGAAAACAATATACATATAATAGGAAGTAGAGTAGGATAGAGGGAATAGAAGATACTGATTGGAACACCATGTGGTACAGTGAGACTCCTGATGTACATGTTTTATTGAAAATCTTGGAGATATCAATGAAAATGTGATTCTTCGGTGTATTCTAGTGTCAATTATTGTGTGGTGCCTATTGAAAAGAAATTATTTAAGTTGTCTCTACGATTGATGTTGCTTGGTTATTTAAATTAGCATAACATGTTTATGTTTTTTTTATCAGTATGAATTTGCTTTATCTGTTTGGTTGGTTGATAAGCTCTTTCAAGGAAGGATTAAATCCTTTTAATCAATCACAGTAATCAGGGAATTTCATTTAGATGAATAAGAAGAACTTAATAATCACAATCTTGCATGTTTATACTAGTTATAAACAAAATATGTCAAACAATTTGAATAATCTCCAGAAAGAAGTCAGTTTTTTAAGATTTCATTTGACTCTGTATATTATATAAGGTACTGGTCTCACCGTTTCCACCATTTAGTTTCATTCATACATTTTACATTTTTTGATTGAGCATATTAGGGTTTAATCTTCATTTTAATATTCAATAGGTACCAAACTTGTTTTATTTTGTCCATTCCAACTTGCCATCGTGGACAAATCATGGCATGAAGAGAAGATTAATAGTCAAGTCTACTTCATTTGTTATAGGTTCACTTGCTTAGGTCTAGCAACACCTGGAGAGTAGAAGGTTTAATTGTTTCAAACCTTGTTTTGTTACCCTAAAATGTTGTGAAATCTTGACAACCTTTCGTGGTTCAAACCTGCATTTTTGAGAGCTAACAAATTGGTGACTCTGTTGGGGATAACAAAGAATCTATGCCTTAATCATAGAGTCAAAAGTCCTATATACAGACTTCGTTGGGAATAACAAGTAACAATTCATCTTTTTCTTACTTTCAAGAAAGTGAGTGGTGACTATGATTAAACATTGCAATATGAATGGAAGGTCTCAATTTAGGGGAGGACATTCTGGAGCTCCTTCTGGTAATAGTAAGTGGGCACATAAAGATGATAAGGCTGATAAGGTTAAAGGGAAAAGTGAGGACATGTGCTTCACAAACAAAGATAAATCATCAATACCTTTTGGTGAGAATTGTTTTGACACATGGAAAGATAATTCATCTGAAGAGCCTTGTACCCCAGAAGATTAGAAAAATCCTTTTTCCAACCCTCAGAAACAGGCCGAGTTTGATGCTGGACTCGAAGTTGAATGACTCAGAATTCAATATGAATATGACCAAAAAATGGGAGGTAATCAAAATGGACCTGCCAATCAGGAAATTCATCAAGAAGATTATGAATCTTTAAGTTATAAGGAAGTTAGGCCACGGTATGAATCTCAGAGAAAGGAAAGAGAAGAGTAAGAAAAAGCCCAAATGATTGAAGCAATGAGAGAATTCAAACTGCAGAAAGCTCAGAACATTCCTCACACATCCAGTTTTCCCCCAAAATATGTACCACCCCATAGATAGGGTAATCATGGTACTGGGTATTCTGAACCACCAAGGATTCCTCACCATCAGATTGGGAATCAATACATACAACCAAATCATCCACCTAATATTCCCACACAACATACAAATAATTATCCACCTCCTGGTCAGCGTCATGTGCCACAACAAAATATGCAGTACAATAACTCTATGTACCAATATCAACACCCACCTAATCCTCCTCCTTATCAATATACAACCATGATTAGACAATTTGATCTAGCAGGGTTTCAATTATATCCTTATCCCATGGACAACAGTTGGAGAGGTTTAGTACCCAAGTTTACAGGAAGTAATGCAATCACAGCTGAGGATCATTTAAGGAATTTCAATGCCTTCATTCAGGATTTGGATGTACCTTATGAAGATTTGCATATGAGATTATTCATGATGTCCCTTATTGAGGAAGCTAAGGATTGGTTCAATAGCCTGGCAACAGCTTCTATTTATTCTCTCCAAATATTTCAGGATCAATTCCTTGAACAATTTGGGAATTTGAGTGCACCAGACGTTGCTCTCCATGAACTAATGCGAATTCAGAAAGGTCAGAATGATTCAGTCTTTGATTTTAACAGAAGATTCAATAAACTGCAGAATAGAATACCTCCTGGATCAAAGTTACCTGACTCTGTAGCATTAAGTGTGTACCTGAATGCATTCGACCCTAAAACAAGGTATGAGTTGAGAAACAGGTTCCCAAGGGACTTAGCTGAAGCACAAAAGATAGCATTAACAATTGAGAATAACAGAAAGGCTGCTGGGATAATAAATAAGAGAGACAACCCTAGAGCTCCTCAACAAAACAATAGTTATCAATATAAGTAGGAGAACACATATAGGAATGAAAAGCCAAGGCTGAGGTTGCATGACATGCCATATAACACAAACTGGAAAGATGGAAAACCTGTAATAGATAGGCCTAGAAGCAAAGAAACTCTTGATCCATTGAGGAAGAAGGGGACATATATGGTGAATAGTAACTATTTTTGTGAAGTTTGTGATAAACCACACTCCCCTGATTATTGTGTAGTAGCTCAGAGAATGTAAGAAGAAGGACTGCTAATTGGAGATGATGGAGAAGACCACAAGGTCTATTTAACTTCAAATGCTTTTCACCATTTTGAGGAAAGGTATTCATCTTTAGAGGAAGGAGGTTATAAATATGATGTTTCAAAACAGAGATATAATATCCATATGGCTAAGTAGTAGGTTTTTTCTGATTCTGAGGATGAATGTGCAGAACCACAACCTCTTGAGGTGCCTAATCAATGTAATGTGAGGAGACTCACTGAAGAGGAGATGGAAAGATTAACTGTTGCTGCAGTAGAAGAAGGCAAGAGTAAATACTAGTTGAGGAACAAGATAGTAAATGAGAAGGAAGGTGTCCCTAGGGGTATCTTTATGAAAGATCAGAAAGTTGTACAAGGAGTTTCAAAGAAAACTAAAAACAAACAACGTGAAGAAGGAAAACAGAATCCTGTTCACAAGGATGTAGTAAAACAATTACACAAGGAAATTCAAAAGACATAATAGTCAGGTAGAAGAGAAAAAGAAGAGAACAAAGGGGAAACATTAGAACAAAAGAAAGTGATTAAGATGGAAGGTTCCTCTTTTGATTTTACTCAAGCCTTGTCTCAGGTAAAGATGTCTATCCCACTTCTCGAAATGATGAAAATTAAAGAATATAGGGACAATGCAGTGTAGTTGATAACAAATGAAAGTGGAAAACATGTAAGTTCTGAAAATAAAATGGCTGCTAAAAATAAGCAGGATAAAGTAAACATCCCAGAAATCTGCTTGGGTAATGTACTAACAAGTCTGCCACAGTTGATCCTTTCTTTATCACATTACTCATTAATAAAAAATTATTAAGGAATTACATGATAGATTATACTGCTGCCATGAATATTATGCCAGTAGGAGTAATGAAACAACTAGGCATGTGGGTGAATACAAATGAAGGAAAATGTTATGCAATGGATAACTGACCTGTTCCTGTGATTGGTATAATGAAAGATGTAGAAGTCAAGTTAGCTGCTTATCCTCAAGTAGCCTACAATATTGATATAACAGTGATAGACACCCCTCCTCAATTTGGTATACTCTTATCAAGACAGTGGACAACAACTATTGGTGGAAATGTTCAGTTCAACTTATCTTATGCAACAATTCGGGTAAATGGCCAAGAGGTGAAGTTGTACAGGGAGCCAAGGATGAATCGGCTCATTGACTGTGTGCCACAAGACCAAATCAACTGTTTTTGTGATAGTGATCTTGGGAGTTTCAATATAGAACCAGCACAGCCTGAATTCACTAATAGTGATCCTATTGAGAAGCATGCTGCACGAAACCACAATGGTGTGTGGAAAATGTATTTTGATGGAGCCTGCAGCCAAGAAGGCAATGGAGCTAGGATAGTATTTGTTTCACCTGAAGGTACTACATTTAAGTATTCATTCTTGTTAACTTTTGAATGTACTAATAATGTGGCGGAATATGAAGCTCTATTAACTAGACTGAATATAGCGGTGAAGCATAAAATAAAGTTGCTGGCTGTTCTAGGAGATTTTGAGTTAGTTGTTTCACAAATTAAGGCGAAGTATACAACAAAAAAAAGACTAAAGCAATACAAAAATGTTGTATGGGATACAATTGAGTTGCTTGATGCTTTTTCAATTGAGTGGGTAGATAGGTCGAAGAATATAATGGCAGATTTTCTAGCTAATGTAGCATTGAAGAGAGATGATATTACATTGGCAGGAGTGTCACAAATTGAATTCAAGACAAGGCCTGCTATGCTTGATAATGTATATAGCTAGCAAGTTTTTAATGATGAAACAGATCTTTTGAAATTCCTCCACTGTATAGACCAGTATGAAGCCCAAGAGATTGACTTCAATGCCTTTGTTGAAGAAGTGGATGGGAACCAAACAGTCTTTGGAAAAGAGATCTTACAGCTCAAAACAAATAAGATTCCTAAAGGCTTGGTGGCATTAGAGAGGGTATATGATGGAAGTGATTGGTCTTTAATGAATCAAACACTAGTTGGAAGGGATGATATTGAAGAAATTAATTTGGGAACTGAGATGGCACCAAAAAAGGTGTACATAGGTAAAAAGATAAGTCCTGCAATTAGAAGAATGTTGATAGAATTGTTGAGAAAGTATAAACATGTATTTGCCTGGTCTTATGAAGATCTAAAAGCATATAGGGAAGACTTGTTTCAGCATGAAATACCATTGAAGCCAGATGCTAAACCATTTAGACAAAAGAAAAGGCCTATAAATCCAACTCTAGAACCTAAAATGCAGGAGGAATTGGCGAAGCTCAGAGATGGTGGAATCATTAAGCCAATTAGACATTCAACATGGGTGTCAAATCTGGTCCCTGTCAGAAAGAAAAATGGAGATATCAGATTATGTGTAGATTTTAGAAATCTAAACATAGCATCCCTCAAAGACAATTATCCTTTGCCTAATATGGAGGCCATATTGCATAAGGTGACAGGCTGCGAGTTGTTGTCCATGATGGATGGATTTTTAGGGTATAATCAAGTCAAGGTTAAAGAGTCTGAGTAATACAAAACTGCATTCACAACTCCTTGGGGAACGTATGTTTATCTGAGAATGCCATTTGGTCTCACTAATGCAGGGGTGACTTTTCAAAGAGCCATGGATGTGGCGTTTGCTGATTTGATCAATATTCTCATGGTGGTGTATTAGGATGATCTCACTGCTTATTCCAAGAAGGCTGAGGATCATGTTCATCATTTGGAAAAGGTATTTATAAAAGCCCTTGAGTATGGTATTAGCTTAAACCCCAAGAAGTGTAATTTTGCTGTCACAGAGGGTAAGCTTTTGGGGCATATTGTTTCAAAGGAAGGGATTAGGATAGACCCTAAAAGGGTGGAGGCTATTGATAAAATCCCTGTCCCTAAAACTGTTAAGGCGATATAGTCATTTTTTGGACAGATTAACTTTGTTAGAAGGTTTGTTTCTAACTTTGCTGAGATTATCAAACCTATATCAAAAATGTTAAAGAAAGGACAAAGGATAGAATGGACTGCAGAAGCCTTGGAAGCTTTTGTATCTATAAAACGAGCTATCAAGGAGGCTCTTGTTCTTAAGTCACCTAACTTTTCAAAACCTTTTCAGATTTTTTCATTTGCATCAATGCACACTGTTGCAGCTGTTATGCCACAAAAGAATGAAGATGGTCATGAGCAGCCTATATCTTTCTTCAGTAAGTCATTACAGGGTTCTGAACTAAAGTATGATATAATGGAGAAGCAAGCATTTGTGCTAGTGAAAGCTATAAAAGCTTTCAGACCATACCTGGTTGGAGCAAAGGTAGTTGCTTATGTTCCTCATGCAGCAATCAAGGATATTCTAACACAGTCTGAAGTAACAGGTAAAAGATGCAAATGGATCAACAAAATCCAAGAATTTGACCTAGAGATTCAAATTACTAAACTGGTTAGAGGTCAGGGTTTGGCTAAATTGATAGCAAAGGCAAATATTGAAGCAAATCAGATTTACAATGTAGAAGAAGAAAATGTAATTGCAAGCATCGAGCACACTCAATGGTATACAGATATCATGTATTATCTTAAATGCATGAAGTGTCTAGAGGGAATGAATGACAACCAGAGAAGAACGCTAAAGTTGCAGGCATCTAAATATGTTTTTATGGATGGAGATTTATTTTGGAAAAATAGGGATGGTGTATTATTGTTATGTCTGGATGAATTTCAATCTAAACATCTTTTGAGTGAAATGCATGAAGGAGTGTGTGGAGGACATTACTCAGCAAAGACAACAGTGCATAAAATTCTCAGGGTAGGGTATTATCAGCCTAATATTTTTAATGACTCTTTTGCATATGTGAGAAAATGTGAAGCTTGTCAGAAGTTCTCTAGAAAATTGAAATATCAAGGAGCTTTGCCACTTCGACCTTTGCAGGCTGATGCCCCTTTTCATCAATGGGGAATTGATTTCATTGGAGAAATACAAGAAAAATCAAGTGGTGGACATAGGTGGATATTGGTGGCCACTGATTATTTTAGCAAGTGGGTAGAGGCCATCCCAACTAAACAAGCTACAAGTAAGGTGGTGACACAGTTCCTGATGGATAATATCATTACTAGATTTGGTACACCAATAAGGTTGATTACTGACAATGGGATGTGTTTTAGATCAGATGAATTCAGAGGCTTCTGTAGCACATATGGTATTGCCATTTCTTATGCAGCCCCTTATCATCCACAGGCTAATGGACAAGTGGAATCTAGCAATAAGAGTCTTCTAAAGATTATAAGAAGGATGCTAGGTCAGAACAAGAAGGCTTGGGATTCAAAATTAAGACTGGCTGTATGGGCTAATAGAATTATGGTGAAGAAGGCAATTGGGAAGTCTCCATTTGAGTTAGTGTATGGAACACAAGCCAGGATGCCTTTGCAAAACTTGTTACCAGTTTACAAGTTTGTTCTTCAGGAAGATTTGGATATTCCTGAACCCATGGAGGAAAGAATGGAGCAGTTAGCTGAACTGGATGAAATAAGGAGAGTGGCTCAAAATTAAAATATAAAATTGTAGATGTAGATGAAATATTTATTTGACAAAAGGGAAAAGGATAGGAAATTTGGAGAGAGTGATATGGTACTGATGTGGAATGCAAGGTGCTAGGAGAAGGGAAAACATGGGAAGTTTGAAGCCTTATGGCTAGGGCCTTTTGTGGTGATTGGAAAGAAAGGCGAAGATTCATACTATTTGTAGAATATGGCTGGTGAGGATCAAGAATTTCCTGTACATGGGCAATTTTTGAAAAAAAAATCTCTTGAAGTAACACAGAGGATTAAAGGTTGCTAGTGCATGGACAACTTTTGATGATCCTCTTTGAAATTCATTTCCATGCACAGTAGTTTAGGAAATGAAAGGAGCATGATTTTCAAGTAAATGGACAATCCTGATTTTCCTTTTTCGAAATAAATTTTCTATGTACAATAGTATAGGGTCTCATTCTTTTCCATTGCCATCTGTTCCATCATTTTAAGTTTGGTCTGCTCAACCAGAAATCTAAATCCTTGCAATGATCTCACTATCATTCATCCCCAGATGGAGCCACTGTTAGAACTATAAATTTTTTAAATTTTTATAGACTATTGCATCCAAGTGTTTCCAGCATTGAGTCCTCATCATAAGCATAAAAGTACCTCTTTGTATTTTCTTGCTTATTTTCTATCATAAAATCCATTGAATCTATCAATTCCTTCATATTTCATTAAAGGACCTGAATCGGCAAGACATAGTAAAAGTCTCCCCAACCTGGATTTGCACTAATGTATGTTTATTGCAAACTATCAGAAGGACAATTTTCTTTTTTCGGTGACGAAAGGAGTCATTTCAGAAAAGGGAATCATTGTTGGAGTGAAGTCATAGCGAACACATTGTGTCTTGCCAACCGACACATGTGAAAGTATATCAGTCAAGCTAAAGGTATTCGGGAGAATGTCTTGGCGAAGTATTTTTTCTTGCCAACAGGCATATATAAAAAATATATCGACATATGTTGGGGCATCGATGTAATGTCAGGGCGAATACAATATGTCACATCGATTAATGCACAAAGGGGTTGTTTTGACCAGACTGATTGGTATCGGTATAAACTCATAACGAAATCATTTTGTCTTACCAACTGGCTTGCAAACAAATGTCTTGGTAAGACTTATGTGCATCGGGGAAGGTCTTAGCGAAGTGGCTATTGTTTGGCCAAACCAAGTTCAAGGGTATTCAAAGGCTATCGGTGAGAATTCATAGAGTCTTGTCGATTCAAAAGTTATACCGATAGAGATGTGCATCGCCAGGAGAAGAATTTTTCGGTATGAGTCTTTTTGAGTTCTTAGAGTCTTGCCGATGGAATTTATTTCATCAATAGGATTATTTTCATCGATGAAAGGGTGATCTTGTCATAGCGACTGGAGAATACATGTGAAAGTATATATCGGTAAGATGTAAAGATATCTATGAGACATCTCCCCGACTTGGAATTGTCACAGCGACATGAAAACAAAAGCAATAGCCATCAAGTTGATTCCAAGTGCCGGTAAGACCACAAAGTGTCTTGGCGAAAGGTTAAGTAAATGTTGCAAAAGGGCTTCACTCCAGATTTTAAATTTTCTCACCGACGACATGTTTGATGTGATACTACTTCAAATGAGCCTTCATTTGTGCTTCATGAATGGCACGACAGGATATAACAACAAAAGTTTTAATTAATTCTTCAGTACCAAGTTGATTGCAGAAGAATTGACATGCTGAATAGAGAACCGAGACATTTTTCAATCTATGGAGCTCGAGCATAATATTATAAGTAATTGCTTCTTTGTTTTTCACATTTTGATTCTGTAAGCTTGAAAATGGAGTCTTCTGGTTCTGGAAAGGGTAAGGGTAGAAAGCTTGGTGAGAGTAGTCAGTCGAAGGGAAAGAAACAAAAGACTGATACAAAGCATGAAGGCACTGAAAGGAGGTTGAACCAAGACCTTATTGATCAATTACCTGGTTTGGGGCCTAAAGCTAGAAGGTTTGCATAACTAAGGGTTGAAATTGATAAGCTGGATGATAAATGCAAGTTCATTGGTGATGTTTGGACTGCTATGAGAGGGTATGAGCTCTTCAATTTCCACTACCATAGGAGAAACCGTTCTGAGCTAGCCTGCAATCCATGGAAATTGAATGTAGGGAAATTGTTGTGCCCTAATGTATTCATAAATGCAAAATTGGTAAAACTGCTTGCTGATCATTATGATCCAAAACATAAAGCTATTTGTGATCCTTCTGGAAAACCACAAATATATGTGTCAAGAGAAGCAATAGGTGAGGTTTTCAAATTGGAGGGGTTTTGCAATGAGGAAATCAATTGTGAGGAGTTGCAGAATGAGTTTTCAAGAATGGATACAACTTATAAGGGTTGGAGGTTACCAATTCACAGGGTCAAATAGGGTAACAAGCCAGAGCCTCTGGAAGATAATGAAGGGCCTCCATATCATGTTGATTTGTTTGAACCTTATTTGAAGTACACTTATTTTTCAGTGTGTCAGGTGTTGGGGATGAATGCCCCAGAATTCATGTCAATGGTGCCAATGGTCATCACAACAGATATCCAATATCACAACTCTAGGCCATTTGACTATGCTTCATATATTTCTAAGGAGCTTGATTCAAGATTGATGGCTATAAAGAGTGGAGCCTCTATTGTCCATCTCAGAAATTATTCATTGTTGATGCACATGGTGTTGTATTTTGGACAGGAGTTAGGGGTATGGCCTCCTGAAATGAGAGTTTCTCAAATTGGTAGGGAGGGTGAAGCATTGCCTGTTCAATTATGGACTGCTATTTGGGACAACAAGTTTGTTGGTTCTAGTTTTATTCATTTTGAAGAGCATTTTGTAAAGATATTGTATAAATTGTATCATTATCCCTGTAATTATTCATTGACTGATGAGATCAAAAGATTCCTTCGGTCGAAGGACTTCAATGGTCCAATTAATCATAATTGGGGAGACTGGTATTGTTTGGAGGGAGCTATGGTAATCAGAGTATATGGATTTGAAGATGCACCTTTCATTTTGCCAAGGACAGTTCCAAACAGGGTTGCATATTTGGAAATTGTCAGACAAATGGATTACTGCAGTGTGATGCATTTCAGTTCTTTTGGAAAGCAGGCTTTTATGCCTATTACTTTGTGTTTTGGTGATTTCACTGTGTTGGCTAAAGAGGGATATAATTCAATCCTTGATAGATTATTGCATTATAATATGAAAAGAGGACCAACCAGGAAAAACTTTGACCTTGAAGGATATATCAATTTAGCCAAAGAAAGGATTAACTGTGGAGGGTATCCACATGTACCCTATCCTTTTGATGATATGATCAGGAATATGGATGAAGATGAAGCAAAAATGGTGGTTGAAAGATATAACCAGGGGATACATGATATTGATCTATTGTCTTTTGGAGATGAGGAAACACCAAGAGCTAATGTGCCACAGGATAGATCAAGGAAGGTATCCAGGATGAGGACTCAACAGTATGTCTGCCCGGTTAGAGAATAGAGTATTGAAAGTGGTGATGTTGATGCAAGGAAAATTGAATACAAATCATTTGTCTCTGATGATGAGTTTATACATTCCCCAAAGTTCAAGGCATTCTTGTACAAGCAGAAGGGGAAGGAGATTAGAGAGAATGTTGATGATGTCACTTTAGGAAATGAGGAACAATTGCTAGCTCAATTGAGAAAATGTGTGGATGATGAAATGGAAAATATGACTTCTAAAATGGGGAGGAAAATGTTGGAGAGTGCTGGTGTCATGATATTTCCTGGCCTTGATTTGAATTCTGCATTGGTTTTGATAGTTTCTTGAAGGACAGTCATGCTACACACAAGCTTGACAAGGAAAAGGTGACATAAGTATATGCAGGATCTAAGTATAATACTGATGAGGGATCATTGATGATATGGGCTTTGTACCCACCCCATAGGAAATTAGTGGTAATTGATACAAAGAAGGCATTTGGCCATGTGATGACTCTAAAAGTTGGAGAAGCTGATCCTGTAGCTATTGCATATATTGGGGTAAATATTGCAAAGTTGAATAAAGCACAAATTTAGTTATTGATAAAGAAAGAGAAATGTACAAAGTAAATAATGAAAAATTGCTGAGAGAAAATGATAGACTCAAAGACTTGGTTGGTGTTTCAATGGGGACAACCAAAATGATCACTCAAGGAGAAAGCTCTCAGGCAAAAGATCTCTGGGTAGGATCAAGTGCTTATTCTCAGGGAAAGCATGATGCAATTGTGCGATTGTCAAGAAAAGGCAGGATCATTTGATATCTTGGTTGAATAAATTGTGGGGAAAATACTCTCATACTCTTGCTACATTGAAGGAGCATACAAGGATGGATGGATGAATTATGGAGAAGTTTCATGAATTGGCCCAAAGTAATGAGGCTAATAGTACTGCACTTGAAGCTGCAAATCATATAATTAATCGCCATCGAAACTTCTATGATGAATTGCAAGGTGATGAATAGGGGTTAGTTGCTGCTGCCAAGAAAATTGTGATTACATTCTTCTGATGATAAAGGTGAATTGAAAGAAGCCACCAGGTGGAAAATGAATGTGAGTCAATGTTGAATGAAATCATGAAGATCGCTTTTGTAGAGGATACAACATTGGAAGAAGTGAGCGAGCAAAATGAGGAAATGGTCAAGATGGAAATCACGATCTAGAATGCTGTTGGAGATGCAGATACATATGACCAGGATTATTTGGACCACCTCCTAAGACTCAATTGTGGCTAAATACAATGCCTAATTATTCTCTATCTTTTTTTTGTAATTTGTATTTCCTATTTCCAAAAGGATGCATCTTTCATATTCTCAATGTATAAATGATCATTTTGAAAACAATATAATGCATGAAGTAGAGTAGGATAGAGAATAGAAGATATGGTGGAACACCATGTTTCACAGGGCTGAGACTTCTGATGTATGTTTTGAAGCTATGGAGATATCAATGAAAATCATCTGATTTGCTGGCGTATTCTGGTGTCAATTGTTGTGTTGTGCCTATTGAAAGAATTATTTAAGTTGTCTCTAAGATTGATGTTGCTTGGTTATTTAAATTAGCATAACATGTTTATGTCTGGTTTATCAGTAGAATTTGTTGTATTTGTGTGGTTGGTTGATAGGCTCTTTCAAGGAAGGATTAAATCCTTTTAATCAATCACAGTAATCAAGGGAATTTCATTTAGATTAGTAAGAACTTAATAATCACAATCTTGCATGTTTATACTAGTTATAAAAAAAATATGCCAAACAATTTGAATGATCTCTAGAAAGAAGTCAGTTGTTTAAGATTTCATTTGACTTTGTATATTATATAAGGAACTGGTCTCACCATTTCCACCATTTAGTTTCATTCATACTTTTTACATTTGTTGATTGAGCATATTAGGGTTTAGTCTTCATTGTAGTATACAATATATACCAATTTGTTTATTTTGTCCATTCCAATCTGCCATCATGGACAAATCATGGCATGAAGAGAAGATCAATAGTCAAGTCTGCTTCATTTGTTATAGGTTCACCGCCTAGGTCTAGCAGCACCTGGAGAGTAGAAGGTTTAATTGTTTCAAACCTTGTTCTGTTACCCTAAAATGTTGTGAAAGCTTGGCAACCTTTTGTGGTTCAAACCATTTTTGAGAGCTAATATATAGGATCAAGTTTGATTTATTTAAAAATAAGTTGGTGACTTTAGGAGGTTGATAAATAAACTTGATTTATTTGTTGAATGGATGAATATGACCTAATCGAATGCATGATGCTAATTTTGCATGTCTACATCTTGATTATAGGTTTTATATATAATACATAATGTTTACTCTAATTTTGTTGGATCCCTTTGAACAATATAGCCAAACAACTTACCTACTAGCTTACCGATGGAAATTTGAACATCATTATAATGGATATTTGGGATTCTTTTCCTTTCAAGTATGAGATATTTGTTCCATGTGTTGTTGCACCAAAAAATTTATCAACAATTACAGAGGAGTATTTAGAGCTAGCATAAAGGTTGGAAATTTTACATTGACTTGGCATTGAATTTTTTTGCCACAATTAGATAATTAATTCAATTGATCTAATATGATTTTTAGAATTTTCAGTATCTCATTAGCTAATGGTAATCAATCTCAAACTTTATGAGCTTGTTGTTGACTAGTGTGAACCTAATTTGATGTATAAAAATTAACTAAGCCACACATAACCAATTTGATGGAAATTTAGCTAAAATTTAGTTCATATTCACCTTTTTGTAATTTAAATCTTCCAAGGGAGTGTTTGTTAGCTCAATGGCTGAGTAGGTTCATAAGGGTCAAGCACTTTTGTTTATTTAGTTAACAATAATGAGAGTTACCATTAAATGTGCTACTATATTGTTTTTATAAATAGTTTCAAGCATAACTTATTGAGCTACTAACTTGTGAGAATGCAACTAATTATTTAATAAAAATAATAAATTACAAGTCACTAAGGTGACTTTATTAACTTAAACCTTAATGTTCCAACACCTCCACTTAAGGTTTACATTCCATACAATAAAACATGCTAGCCAAAAAAAGTAAATACATAATTTTTAGAAGCTTTCCCTTTGAAAAAAAATTCTAAACCAAGTGTAATCCCATCAAAACATCTCATAACCCTAAAAAATGTGTATCTCTTGAGCTAAATTCTTGATTTCTTTGATAACCACCTCCTTGAGCTCCTAAAGAATAGAGCCCTCGGATTATTTGATAAAAATCTATTGCCCCATTAAGTTGTATCATGATACTTAGAAGGGTATAATTCCCTAAATCCACATCTTCTCAGCTATGTAGGTAACAATCCATATTGATTTCATTAGATCCCTAATTGTGTTTTAAAAAAAAACTTCAAAATGTGTGCATTCTATAATTATGTCATCATCAAAAATAGAAAAATAATATAATTCATGCTTCTCATACAAAGTGCCATATCTAAGTGAGAAGATGAATTGAGATGATAAAAATTTTCCAACCTACAATGCCTCTAACATCCAATGCTAAATTCTTAAAATAAGTATCCATATCTAGTATCTTCAAATGAATAATATTCAATAAAAGTACAATCTAGGGGTTCCTCATCCTCATTAGAGGCTAAGTTAATATCATTTTATTTTTCTTTCAATTTTCCCTTAAGAACATAAATGGTCTGATTTCTACAAGCCCAAGCTATGTGACCCTTTTTCTTATAGTAATAACATTCAACTTCTTTTTTTACTATTGTCTCATGTGTATAATACATTCTCATGTTGAGAGTCAACTTGTGAATCTTCTATGCATCTTCTTTATTATTTTGCTAAAATTCTTGAAATCATATCTTCTAGTGTTTGAGAAGTTATTTGACTAAGTGTAAAAATAGCATTATTGTATGCTGAAGACAAAGTATTTACCAAAATAACTTTAGCATTTTCAGCATCTATCAAAGCCTTGAATTCTACCAATTGTCTAAGGAGAGACCTCAAATTTATAATGTGATTTGACATAATGATCGTATCTTCCATTTTGCATCTAAATAGTTTAAGCTCTAGAGAACATTTTGTGTTTATCACTTTTGCTCCAAGCATTTTATTCAGATTATCCCAAATTTTTTATGATGAATTATCACAATCTATAAGATGTAATTATTTGTTGAAAAGAGAAAGAACAATAATAGCTTTATCTATCATCTCTTTTATGTCATTTTGATAACTTATTTCCATATGCACATGGTGTTTTAGTCCTATTCACTATTCCGTATAATTTTTTGTTCACTTGTATGAAATTTGATCCTAGAAAAGGATCTCCATCTCGAAAAATATAATAAATTAAAAAATATTTCAAAAATATAATATCAACCTTATCACTCCCAAATAAGGAATTTAAAAAGAATGAAAAATGTAAAATTTATTCTCACCATGGTGTGCTGCATTTAAAATAATTTGATGTTTTTGCACTTTGGTTGAGTGAAAAGTGTTACACAGACAGTTTCTATTGCACCAAAAGATCGACCTATTAACGCCCAATACAACCACCAAATTTAATGAATTCATGAGAGGCAATTAAGCCATGTCATAAACCCAAGTGTTGCACTGTACAACACAAGAAGACCAAGGGAGCACACCTTGCAACAATCCCCCCTACCAATACAAGTGAGAAGTTCAAACCCATGACCCGGGCTTTGATACCAAATGTTGCATAGACGGTTGTCATTGCACCAAAAGATCAACTTGATAATGCCTAATAGAACTGCCAAAGTTAATGAATCCATGGGAGGCGGTTAAGCCATGTCACAAACTCAAGCACTATGTTGCACAGTACAAGGAGACCAAGGGCGAACACCTTGCAACAAAAGGTTCTTGATAATATAAATTCCTTGTCTACATCTTGAATAGTTTATCTTTCTTTGCAAATTGTCCTTTCTACCCTTAAGCAATACCTAGGGTTGTAATTTCTTTGTAAAAATTGTAATTTTTTTTTTTTGCAAATATTCTCACCATGTGTTGTTGTTAGTTGCTAAAAGTATTGGGAAAACTAAATACTCATTTCTAGTGTCTATAGCATTCCTCAAACAAAATTTATGGGTAGGTTTAAATAACTCATTATTTTCGATCTACACTTAATCAAAGACTAATATTAATTAGTTGATAAGGTAACCCTCCATGCTTCCCTTTCATCCAATGATTTAAGCCATGGGTTCTTATACCGTATTGAAAAAATTAAATAATATCCATATTTACACAATATTAAATAGAAAATGATAATAATATTTTCAAGAGTTATGTTTGAATGTGTTACAATATTACTTTTATAAAGAATTTCAAACATAACTTTTCTAACTATCAACTTATGAAAATACAATTAATTATTTAACAACAATAATAAACTACAAATTACTAAGATGTATTTATTATTGTAAACCTTAATATTATGACACTTGTTTTATGTGTGTTTCTAAGGTATTTCTATCTATATGCAGGGTATAAATTACATAATAGAAAGATGAAATCAAGAATCCCAGATTGGACCAAAAGCTGGAATTCCCGAGCTTTTGCATCCATTCACCACGTCTCTGCTCCCACTCGGATTACTAGTAACTATCACCACTTCTGCTCCCCATTTTCTCACTACTTCCACTGTCATTTGCGGCACGTTTGGACGACCCAGAAAAGCTGTATCGTGAATAACCATCTTCTCAGAAGGGTAGCTTTTAATCCATTTCACAATATCGTGCCCAAAGTTTTTCTCTATATCTTTGGCCACCCAAATGACATAAACCTCTGCTGCACAAGGCTGCATCAAGAAGGAGAGGAACACGCAGATGCCCGAGCCTGTGGCCACCACGACTACCTTGTTGTACATGTTGATCAGATAAGGCAGCCCTGCAAATTGAACACGACGAGTATACAGATATTTTGGGGGATCATATACCAAGCTTCTAGTAAAATCTCCCACCGCTCCGGCGAGCATCATGTGTTCATCTTTTCCATCGGAGATTATTCCGAATGCATGCCAGTCTGAGAGGGGAGATCTGCTAATGCGCCCGAGGAGACCCGCTCTGATTCCGCCGGAGAATTTTATTAAGCTAGCGTGACCGGAAGGAACCAATACTTGCACCGGAACTCTTCTCACCGTCAGCCATGGCAGGATTATAAGTAATGTAATTGCTAAAGTGAACCAGAAATCCTGCTTCTTAGCAAGATCCAAACCAGGTAACTGGTAGGATTGCTGGGCAGGAGCGTAAGCTGCAGTGAGTATGACGAAAACCCAAAGCAAAGCGAGAGCACCCCAGCCGGCGAAGCGGTGGAATATTTCGAAGACGTTGTGGTGTAAGTGCCGGACGAGAGGGAATGCTGCGACTGAACTTGTCACGAGGAGCCCCAAAATGGCCGATGCCGCGCCTTTAATCTCCGGGGAGGTGGTCTCAGGATGGCGAAGGGTTTGTGCGAGGGAATAAATTAACCACATAATGGAGGAAACACCGCAACCGCTGTGAATTCCTCCTAAAGACTGAAGGAACGATGTTGTAGCAATCTTGAGAGGGAGTGGAACCCATGGCCTTCCTAACACCTTCACCGACACCCAGAACACGCATCTAAGAATGGCCTCGCTGCGGCACAACACTAACGCCAGAATATTCCCCACTGAAAAGAGAGCAGCTTCTTTCTTAGCGTATGGAAAGTGGCCGGTGGTAGCCAAGATGAGTGCGGTCAAATTGAGTGCGAAGGAGAGAAGGAATAAACGCTTATAAACAGTAAAGAGACCCTGATCCAGCAATATCACCCACATACGCGATTCTTCTGACGGTTGCTTCGAAGGCACGTTGATAGAAGTGGGCGGTGGCACAAGGTCAACATCCTTAGGAAAGTGAGGCAAACTAGAGAGGCTTATTACCTCCATCTCGGCCTGTTGCTCCACGTCATTATCACTACCTTCAATTTCCAAATCACAAAAATGGCCACTGGAGTGACGACTCTGAGATTTTTGGAAGGTGACAGATTCATGGCTGGGAAAAACCTTGTGAGAAGACACGCTGTGACAGCTTGGGGACTTCTCCAAATCAGCCATATTCTAATCACTTCCTCCGTCAGAGTACCAGCACTTGCACAAAAGCAAAACTATCGAAGAGCAAGACGTACAGACATTCTCAAAGATTATGCATTCCGCATTCCGCATTTAAATAACTTTTTTGTTCTTTTTTCAAAAGAAAAAAAGTCATGTGGATGAACCTTACTATTTCGGTTAGACAAGATTTGAGCACTTACGTACTTTTCATCTTATCAAGGAGAGGAATGCGGAATGCATAAGGTTTGAAAATGTCCGCTGGTGTATAAATGTCTATCCAGAAGGCAGATTTGATCAGATTTGATCGTAATTGAAAATAAAAACTGTTGTATTCTATTTTCAATTAAGTAATAAATACGGTCAAATGTGCCTTCTCAATAGTTTCCGATGAGCTCATCATTAGAAATGCTTTCTGCGCTCCCGCCTCAACGTCATCATTACACGGGCGATCGTAGTGCAGTTTATAATGACATAACTCATAATGTCAATGATATTATCGGCAATCTTGTGCTATTTTAATATATTTCATGACAATATTCTTGATAAAAATTATGAGTGGGTGGAGTTTGATTCAGTCCAAATATTGTTTTCCACTGGTTTATGAGAATTTTTATTGTGCGTCTTCCATAAACTTTTGAGACCTAGACTTTGGCTGTAAGTTGCGTGGAATAAGCCTTCGAAAACCTATCTTGAGACCAACCAATCTTGAAATTCTAACAAGTCGTACGCTTCAGAAATTATGAATGCATAGAATTTAATCAGACTGCCACGAACATTAAGAAGCTTCATGAAAATTCCACGCACTAAAGCCAATCTGCGGATGAAATTTTTTTAGAGAAAATTTTGGCTTGACTTTGAAATTAAGATCCAACGAATGACGACGTGTGTGCACTTTTTACATTTTTTCATCATATTACATTTTTATAATCTTATTTTTCAACATAGCTTAAATCTACTTGTTACGAAGTCTTAACAGTTTTACAAGGTTGAAAAAGAGGAATTTGAACCTCTATAAAATTATATTAATCTATATGATACTTTGACAAGAATATATATATATATATATATATATATAAAATAAAAAGAAAGAAACATCACATGGGTCAACATTACTATTACCACCTAAACAAAAATTGAGCATATACTTACTCTTCATCT